>PVIW01011836.1:0-35298 GCA_004026585.1 Noctilio leporinus | reverse complement strand
GGTCGAGTAAGTTTTTGGTGGAGCCAATCGGGTTTTGTATGTACACTATCATATCATCTGCAAATAATGACAGTTTGACTTCCTCCTTTCCAATTTGGATCCCTTTGATTCCTTTTTCTTCTCTGATGGCTATAGCTAGAACTTCCAAGACAATGTTGAATAGAAGTGGAGAAAGTGGGCAGCCTTGTCTCGTTCCTGAACTTAGGGGGAAAGCTTTCAGTTTTTGTCCATTAAGTATGATGTTAGCTTCAGGTTTCTCATAGATGGCCTTTATGATGTTGAGGTATGCTCCCTCTATTCCCATTTTGCTGAGGGATTCTATCATAAATGGTTGCTGCACTTTATCAAATGCTTTTTCAGCATCTATTGATATGATCATATGGTTTTTATCTTTCAATTTGTTGATGTGGTGTATTACATTGATTGATTTTCGAATGTTGTACCATCCTTGCATCCCCGGGATGAAGCCCACTTGATCATGGTGTATGACCTTTGTAATATACTGCTGAATCCAATTGGCCAATATTTTGTTGAGAATTTTAGAATCTATGTTCATCAGAGATATTGGCCTATCACTTTCTTTCTTAGTTTGATCTTGGTTTTGGGATTAGAATAATACTGGCCTCATAGAAAGAGTTTGGGAGTCTTCCCTCTTCCTGAATTTTTTGGTATATTTCGAGGAGGATAGGAGTTACTTCTTCTTTAAATGTTTGGTAAAATTCACCTGTGTAGCCATCTGGACCAGAGCTTTTGTGCTTTGGGTGTTTTTGGATTACTTCTTTAATTTCATTGGATGTTATTGGCCTATTCAGGCTTTCTGCTTCTTCTGGGTTCAGTTTTGTTAGACTATACCTTTCCAGAAATGTGTCCATTTCATCCAGGTCATATTTCTTGTCATATAGTTGTTTGTAGTAATTTCTTACAATCTTTTGTATTTCTGAGCTATCAGTTGTGATTTCCCCTCTTTCAGTTCTGATTCTGTTTATTTGGGTCCTCTCTCTCTTTTTCTTGATGAGTCTGGATAAGATCTTGTCAATTTTGTTGATTTTTTCAAAGAACCAGCTCCTGGACCTGTTGATTCTTCGAATTGTAGTTTGAATCTCTGAGTTATTTAGTTCTGCTCTGATCTTGATGATTTCCTTCCTTCTACTTGCTCTGGGCTTTGTTTGTTGTTGCTGCTCTAATTCTTGCAGCTTTGTGGTTAGGTCATTTTTATAAACTTCTTGTAACCTTTTTTTGGAAGGCCTGTATTGCTATAAATTTCCCCCTGAGAACTGCCTTTGCTGTATCCCATAGGTTTTGGGCTGTTGTGTGTTCATTGTCATTTGTTTCCAGGAACTTTTTGATTTTATCTTTGATCTCATTGTTGACCCCTTCATTGCTTAAAAGCATGTTTTTCACTATCCGTGAGTTAGAGCATTTTTGGTTTTTTCCCCTTAGATTGATTTCTAGTTTCAAGCCATTGTGATCTGAGAAGATACTTTGTATGATTTCAATTTTCCTGTATTTGTGGAGGTTTATCTTGTGACATACCATGTGGTCTATCTTGGAGAATGATCCATGTGCATTTGAAAAGAATGTGTATTTTGCTTCTTTGGGGTAAAAGACTCTGTAGACATCAGTTAGGTCCATTTCCTCTAGCGTGTTGTTCAATGCCACAAAATCTCTGGGGATTTTTTGTTTGGAAGATCTGTCCATTATTGATAGTGGGGTATTAAAATCCCCTATTATTAGTGGGTTTTGCTGTCTATGTCATTCTTAAAGTCTTCCAAGATTTTCCTTATATATTTTGGAGCTCTTATGTTGGGTAAGTATATGTTTATCAGAGTTATTTTTTCTTGACAGATTGTTCCCTTAAGTATTATGAAATGTCCATCTTTGTCCCTTTTTATGTCCTTCATTGTAAAATCTATTTTATCTGAAATCAGTATTGCTATACCAGCTTTTTTTTCATGTCCATTTGCTTGATATATAGTTTTCCATCCCTTCACTCTCCATGTGTGTCGATCTTTTGTTCTGAGGTGGATCTTTTGAAGACAGCATGTATGTTGGTCATGTCTTATCCATTGGGCTACCCTATGTCTTTTGATTGGTGCATTTAATCCATTTACATTTAAGGTTATTATTGATTGATACTTATTCATTACCATTTTCTCCCTTTGTGTCTGTATTCCTCTTTGGCTTTCTCTATTTCTTCATTTTATTTGTTTACTTATTTTTATAGCAGACCTTTTAGCCTTTCTTGCAATGCTGGTTTGGTAGAGATGTATTCTTTCAGTCTTTTTTTGTCTGGGAAGCTCCTTATTTCTCCTTCTATCTTGAATGAGAGCCTTGCTGGTTAGAGTATTCTTGGTTGCAGGCCTTTGTTTACCATGACTTGAAATACTTTTTGCCATTCCCTTCTGGCTTGAATTTTTTCTGTTGAATAATCAATTGATAGCCTTATTGGAGCCCCTTTGTATGTTATTTGTCTTTTCTCTCTTGATGCTTTTAGGATTCTGTCTTTGTCTTT
The DNA here is from genome assembly GCA_004026585.1 of Noctilio leporinus. Taxonomy (NCBI): domain Eukaryota; kingdom Metazoa; phylum Chordata; class Mammalia; order Chiroptera; family Noctilionidae; genus Noctilio; species Noctilio leporinus. The sequence continues at coordinate 32,786 of PVIW01011836.1, read as the reverse complement.
GAGATTAGCCATTTTAATAATATTGTGCCTTGGTGTTGGTCTGTTTGGGTTGATCCTCATTGGGACCCTCTGTGCTTCCTGAACTGGATTAATGTGTTCACTCATCATGTTTGGGAAATTTTCTATCATGACTTTTTTGAGCAGGTTTTCCATTCCTTGTTTCTCTTCTCCTTCTGGTGTCCCTATGATAAGGATGTTGTTACATTTCATGTTGTCCTGCAGCTCTCTTAACTCCTCTTCAGTCTTGTTTAGCCTTTTTTGATTCTCTTGTACTGTCTTGGAGTATTTGTCTACATTATCCTCCAACTCGCTGATCCGGTCCTCTGCTTCCTCTAGCCTACTGTTGATTCCTTCTACTGTATTCTTCAATTCAGAAATTGTATTCTTCATTTCCTCCTGGCACTTATTGATAGTTTCCATGTCCTTTTTCATGCTGTTGTCGTTCTTAGTAAGTTCCTTGTAACTTCCTTGGAGTTCTTTGTAGTTCTCCTGGAGTTGTTTACAGTTTTCTTTGATGTGGCTAAGCTCACTGAACTTCTCTGTCATCATTCCTTTGAATTCCTTATCTGATATTCTAGGTGCCTCCGTTTCATTTTGTGTTCTTTCTGGGGATTCTTCCTTTCCTTTTGGTGATGTACTGATTCTTTTTTTCCCCAGTTTGGGTGTCTGTTCTTGCTTGCTCTTTATTTATTTATTTATTTATTTATGTTCTTTCCTTGGGTTAACCTGCTTTGCTTCCTTGCCTTAGTTGAGCACCCTTCTGTGATAGGAGATTTGTGGAGTTCGGTGTTGCTGTCTCCTAGATTTTCTCCACTTGCTGTTCTTGGTGTGTCCTTTATTTGGGCTGTCTGATTGTATTCTGGGCCTGTGGGCTTTTAGCAGAAACAAAAACAAAAACAAACAAACAAACAAAACCTAAAAACAAAAAACCAAACCAAACCTAACAAACCAAAAAAAATGCAAAACGAAAAAAGAAATAAACATGATAATAATAATAAGAAGAAAGGGTTTAGTTGACTGTTCACCCTTAATAATCCCTGACTGGTCCAGATGGAGCCTGGACCTGAGGGCTTTTAGCAGAGGGAAAAAAAGTAAAGAAAAAAAGGGAGAAAGTCACAAGAGAAAGAGAAATCAATATTAATAAAGAAAATGTTTAGGTGTCTGTTCACCCTTTATGGTCTCTGTTTGGTCCAGGTGGAGCCATGACCAGTGGGTTTTATCAGGGAGAAAAGAAAGGAGAAGGAAGCCCTCGCTAGTAGCACAGTGGATAAGGTGCCGGCGTGTGAACCCAAAGGTCGCAGTTTCGATTCCCCAGCCAGGTCACATAACCAGGTTGCAAACCAGGTCTCCAGTCAGGCCTGTGGCTGGAGGCAGGTGAAACACAACCATACATTGACGTCTCTCTCCCTCTCTGCCTCTCTCCCTTCCCCTCTTTTTAAAAAATAATAAAATAAAATCTTAAAAAAAAAAGAAAAAGAAAAAAAGGAGAAAGAAAGAAAGAAAGAAAAAAAAGTGGGAGAAAGTCACAAGACAAAGAGAAATCGATATTAATAAAGATTTTAGGTGTCTGTTTCCCCTTTACAATTTCTGATTGGTCCAGGTGGAGCCAGAACCTGCGGGCTTTACCAGGAAGATAAAGAAAAGAAAAAAATTTTTTTTTTAAAAAGAGGAAGGTAGAAAAGAATAAAGGGTTTATGCGGCTGGGGAAGGGAGGAATACTTAGATTGAGGATTGGGAATGCGTTATAGCCACAGAATGAGTAGACTTTAATTCGAGAGTAGGGGGAAGGTCTTGGGTATTTAGGTGGATTGAGGTATGGGGGGGATTAAGAATATGTGAGAAGTAACTTTTGCAAAGGTTATGCTAGGGATTAATAGTTCATATTGTTCTCGGTATATCTCAGGTGCTTGAGATTAGCAGCAATCTCTTTTCTGATGCTGGCTCTTTTTCTTGGTCAGGACTTTACAATCTATAGTCTACATTCTAGCCGGTCTTGGCGTGTGGCAAGGCCTCTTATTGTCACATTCAGGGCTGATTCTGAGTGTCCGCCTCCAGGTAGGCTGGACCTTCTGCAGCCTGGCTGGGTGTTAGGGCTACCAGTATTCTGGAGCCCGCAGGGAGCCCCCTCCCACTCCTGGTGGAGGTTCCTGACCTTGACGAGCACCCAGCACCCCTGCAGGCTAGCTAGCAACTTGGCTGGTCCCTGTGAGGACTGGCCTCGCCCCCGCAGTTCCGGGAGGAGGCTGCCCCTGTCTGTCAACACTGTCTGGGGTCTGCCTATACTGTCCCGCCCTTCCGGGGCGGGCACCACTCCACCAAGCCAACCAGCTCTCTGTGGAGCCCTTTATGCGGCCTCTGTGATGAGCCCCTCCCAGGCATGGGGGTGCGGCCTTTGTCTCAGGCAATGGCCGGTCAGTTGCCCCAGCTACTAGTTCTAGCTCGCTGTCTTGCCCTTTGGAGTTTCTGCAGAGCCTGGGAGCCTGTGTGGTTGTGCAGGGCTGGGCCTCCCCCCTTGCAGGGGCTTCTAGCTGCTGTTTCCCTGGTGGCCCAGCAGCACTGTTTTTGGCCCTCTCACTGCCCCACCGGTGCACTTTCCCGCTCCCCAGCTCTGGCTTCCTGCAGTACTCTTCTCCTCCGCCTTTAGCCCCGTGCGGAGCTTCCTCTCCCTGTTGTCAGAGTGAGTCTGTCACACAGTCCCTCCCCTGCAAGAGTTCAATTCCGTGTCCCCTAAGGTGTTTGCCCTCACCGCCTGCACTTCACTGTTGAGACTTCCAGTCACCAAGGAGCCCAGAGCTGGCCTTGGTCAAACGCACCCCTCTGGGCTGAGCCGCCACTGCCCAGAGCCGACCTCGGCCCGCTGGCCAGTCGGTCGAAATGCCTCACCTACTGTCCTGCTGGCCTCCTCTGCCTCTGGGCTGTGCTCCCCTGTGTCCAGATGCTGCCCATTCCAATTCCTAGGGTCCTGAAGAAGTCTCATGCTCCCTATCTTGTCCTGTAGCTGCTTTGGTACTCGAGAACACCATTAGCACTGCTTCTCTACTCTACCTCCATCTTCTCCCTCATCCCATTCATTTCTATCTTCCTTAATTTTTTTTTCTTTTTTTTTTTTGTGAAGATTTTATTTCATCATTTTTTTTAGAAAGAGAGGAAGGGAGAGAGGCAGAGAGGGTAAGAGACATCAGTGTATGGTTGCTTTTCACCTGCCTCCAGCCACAGACCTGACTAGAGACCTGGTTTACAACCTGGTCATGTGCCCTGGCTGGGGAATCGAACCTGCGACCTTTGGGTTCACAGGCCTGCACCTTATCCACTGTACTACCAGCCAGGGCTATCTTCCTTAATTTCTTTCTTCAATGTTCTACAGTTTTCTGAGTACACGCCTTTTACCTCATTGGTTAAGTGGTTTCCTACGTATTTTATTTTTCTTGTTGCTATGGTTAATGGGATTTTGTTTTCTAGCTTCTACTTCTGATGTTTCTTTATTAGTATACAAAAATGCTTTTGATTTCTGGATATTGACTCTTTATCAAGCTATTTTACTAAATTTGCTTATTTGGTCCAGTAAGTTTTTGGAGAAGCCTATCAGGTTTTGTAGGTACAATACCATATCATCTGCAAATAATGACAGTTTGATTTCCCCCTTTCCAATTTGGATACCTTTGATTCCTTTTTCTTCTCTGATGGCTATGGCTAGAACTTCCAAGACAGTGTTGAACAGAAGTGGATAAATTGGACAGCCTTGCCTTGTTCCTGATCTTAGAGGGAAAGCTTTTAGGTATTTTTTTTTTAGTTTTTTTTTTTTTTTTTTTTTTTTTTTTTTTTTTTTTTTTTTTTTTTTGTCCATTAAGTATGATGTTGGCTTCAGGTTTCTCATAGATGGCCTTTTTGATATTGAGGTATGCTCCCTCTATTCCCATTTTGCAGAGGGTTTTTATCATAAATGGTTGCTGTACTTTATCAAATGCTTTTTCAGCATTTATTGATATGACATATGGTTTTTGTCTTTCAATTTGTTGATGTGGTATATTACATTTATTGATTTACAAATGTTGTACCATCCTTGCATTCCTGGGATGAAATCCACTTAATCATGGTGTATGATCTTTGCAATGTATTTCTGAATCTGATTGGCCAATATTTTGTTGAGAATCTTAGCATCTATGTTCATCAGAGATATTGGCCTATAGTTTTCTTTCTTAGTTGTATCTTGACCTGGTTTTGGGATTAGAATAATATTGGCCTCATAGGAAGAGTTCGGGAGTCTTCCCTCTTCCTGTATTTTTTGGTTTAGGTTGAGATACATAGGAGTTAGTTCTTTTCTAAATGTTTGGTAAAATTCATTTGTGTATCCATCTGGTCTAGTGTTCTTGTGCTTTGGGAAATTTTAGGTTACTCCTTCAATTTCATTTGTTGTTATCAGTCTATTTAGGCTTTCTGCTTCTTCTTGATTCAGTTTTGGTGGATTATACAATTCCAGAAATGTGTCCATTTCACCCAGGTTGTCATATTTCTTGTCATACAGTTGTTTGTCATGATATCTTACAACTTTTTGTATTTCTGAAGTATCAGTTGTGATTTTTCCTCCGTCATTTCTGAATCTGTTTATTTGGGTCCTCCCTCTCTTTTTCTTGATGAGTCTGGATCAAGGCTTGACAATTTAGTTTATTTTTTCAAAGAACAAGTTCCTGGAGTTGTTAATTCTTCAAATTGTAGTTTGAATCTCTGAGTTATTTAGTTTTGGCCTGTCCTTGATAATTTCTTTCTTTCTACTTGTTTTGGGCTTTGTTTGTTGTTGCTCCTCTAGTTCTTGCAGCTTTATGGTTAGGTTGTTTTTATAAACTTCTTTTGAGCTTTTTTGTTAGGCCGGTATTGCTATAAATTTCCCTCTGAGGACTAACTTTGCTGTGTTCCATAGGTTTTGGACTGTTGTGTGTTCATTGTCATTTGTTTCCAGGAACTTTTTGATTTCATCTTTGGTCTCATTGTTAACCCATTCATTACTTAAAAGCATGTTATTCAGTCTCCATGAGTTAGAGTATTTTTGTTTTTTTTCCCTTGAGATTGATTTCTAGTTTCAAACCATTGTGATCTGAGAAGATGCTTGGTATGACTTCAATTTTCTTGTATTTTTGGAGGCTTGTCTATGACCTACCATGTGGTCTGTCTTAGAGAATGTTCCATGTGCGTTTGAAAAGAATGTGTATTTTGCTTCTTTGGGGTGAAAGGCTCTGTATATATAATTTACATCCATTTTCTGCAGAGTGTTGTTCAATGCCACAACATCTTTGGTGATTTTTTGTTTGGAAGATCTGTCCATTGTTGATAGCAGGGTATTAAAATCACCAACTATTACTGTGTTGCTATCTATATCCTTCTTAAAGTCCTCCAAAATTTTTCTCATACATTTTGGAGTTCCTACGTTGGGTAGGTAAATGTTTATCAGAGTTATTTCTTATTGATGGATTGTTCCCTTAAGTATTATGAAATGTCCTTCTTTATCTCTTTTTATTGCCTTCATTGTAAAATCTATTTTGTCTGATATAAGTATTGCTACCCTAGCCTTTTTTTCAAGTCCATTTGCTTGATATATATTTTTCCATCATTCACTTTCAATCTGTGTCAATCTTTAGTTCTGAGGTGGGTTTCTTGAAGACAGCTTATACGTGGATCATGTTTTCTTATCAATTCGGGTACCCTATGTCTTTTGATTAGTGCATTTAATCCATTTACATTTAAGGTTATTATTCACTGATACTTATTTATTGCCATTTCCCCACTTTGTACCCATGTTCCTCTTTGGCTTTCTCTGTTTCTTTCTTTATTTTTGAAAGCAGACCCTTTAGCATTTCTTGCAATGCTGGTTTGGTGGAGATGTATTCTTTCAGTTTTCTTTTGTCTGGGAAACTCCTTATTTCTCCTTCCATTTTGAATGAGAGACTTCCTGGGTAGAGTATTCTTGACTGCAGGCCTTTGTTTCCCATTACTTGAAATTCTTTCTGCCATTCCCTTCTAGCTTGTATTATTTCTGTTGAATAATCATTTGACAGCCTTATTGGAGCCCCCTTATATGTTATTTGTTGTTTCTCCCTTGATGCTCTTAGGATTATCTGTTTGTCTCTGAAATTTGCTATTTTAATTATAATGTGCCTTTGAGTTGGTCTGTTTGGGTTGATCTTCATTGGGACCCTCTGTGCTTCCCGAACTTGAGTAACATTTTCACTCATCATGTTAGGGAAATTTTCTATCATTACTTTTTTGAACCAGTTTTCCATTCCTTGTTTCTCTTCTCCTTCTTGTATCACTATGATATGGATATTATTATGTTTCATGTTGTCCTGTAGCTTTCTTAAAACCTCTTCATTCTTGTTCAGACTTTTTTCATTCTCTTGTACTCTCTTTGAATATTTTTCTAAGTTGTCCTCCACCTGGCCAATTAGGTCCTCTGCCTCCTCTAGCCTACTCTTGATTCCTTCTACTGTATTCTTCAATTCAGAGATTGTATTCTTCATTTCCTACTGATAATTTCTAAGTCTTTTTGATGCTGGTATAGCCTTCAGTAAGTTCCCTGTAACTTCGCTGGAGTTTATAGTTTTCTTTGAACTGGCTGAGCTCATTGAGCTTCTGTGTCATCATTCTTTAGAATTCCACATCTGATAATCCATTTGCCTTTTTCATTTGGTCATCTTTCTGGGGATTCTTCCTTTCCTTTTGGTGATGGACTGATTCTATTTTTCCCCATTTTGGGGTTTCTGTTGTTGCTTGTTTTTTTCTTGGGTTAATCTGCTTTACTTACCTGCTTTTGTGGAGCACCCTTCTGTGTTAGGAGACTTGAGGAGTTCAGTGTTGCAGTCTCCTAGATTTTGTCCATTTGCTGCTCTTGGGCTGTCTGGTGGTATTTTGGATTGGTTGTGTATATTGCTCCTTTCCTTTCAGTTGGCTGATTGAGAGACATTCCTTCTATCCTTTCTCATACACTGTTTTTGAGCTGTTTCTAAAACTGAACCACCAGTCCAGGCAAAATTACCAGACCTTCTGAGATACCTTTCACTTTTAATTTCCCTTTCGACTGCCTATGAATGTAACTATATACCCATATCCTCTGGACCCTTTGTATGTCTTCCTCATTGTGTTATCTGTGGAGCCCATTTTTCAGTTGGGCTGTCTGTCTCCTGGTGTTGAGTGGCATTATTTCTTTATATATTTTGGAGGTCAAACCCTTGTCTGAGGTATCATTGACTATTATGTTTTCCCATACCATAGCATCGCTATTATAATAGCCAAGTGCTGGAAATAGCTTAAATGCCCATCAGTGGATGATTGGATCAAAAAACTTTGGTACTTTTACACAATGGAATATTACACAGCAGAAAGAAAGAAGGAACTCCTGCTCTTTGCAACAACATGGATGGAAATGTCATTACTTTTTCAAACAGGTTTTCTATCCCTTGTTTCTCTTCTCCTTCTGGTACCCCTATGATATGAATATTATCGTGTTTCATGTTGTCCTGCAGCTCTTCTAAAACCTCTTCCTTTTTTTCCAGTCCTTTTTCATTTTGTAGCACTGTCTTGAAATATTTTTCTACTTTGTCCTCCAGCTTGCTGATTCAATCCTCTGCTTCCTCTAGCCTGCTGTTGATTCCTTGTACTATATTCTTCAATTTGGAAATTGTATTTTTCATTTTCTCTTAACTCTCAGGGATAGTTTCCATGTCCTTTTTAATGCTATTATAGTTCTTAATCCTGTCTCCCCCTGAAGTTGTTTGTCCTTTCTCTGGAGTTGTTTGTAGTTTTCTTCGAGCTTCTCTATCATCATTATTTTGAATTCCATATCTGGTAGCTTGCCTCTATTTCATTTAGCAGTCTTTCTGAGAATTCCTCCTCTCCTTGCAGTGTTGGACTGTTTCTTTTTCTCCCCATTTTTAGGTGTCTCTTCTTGTTTTCTTTTGCTTTTTAGATTGGGCTCTTTTCAGTTCCTGTCTTTGTGATGTGACCTTCTGGCATATAGAAGTTCACTTTCTTTACTTCCTGGATTTATCTCTAATGATGTCAGATCATTCCATAGTCTGGGCCTAGCCAGCCTATTGGAGCCAACCAGAGATACAATGTCTTTTTCTGTGCCATTCAATTTTTAATCTGATTGATCTGTGCTCAGCTATCAAGTGTGGCTCCTGCTGGGCAGGATCAATCAATTCTGTTGTAAACCAATCAATCTATGATCAGTGGTCACCTTAGGTACCAATTAATTCAATTGTAATCCAATGAATCTGTGATCACCCACCAGGCTCAGGCTCTGCTGGGGGAGACAGATTGATTCAGTTATAATCTAATGGATCTGTGATCAGTGGCCAGTCTCAGGCACACTGGATAGAGCAGATTGATTCCAGTGGGTGAGGTTATGAGGTTCCCTCCGGCAGAAGCTGATTAATGTAGTGTAGTCCCCCTGCCTTATGGGGGATGAGTCAGCACTGGGACCTTATCATCTGCCTCCTCATTTCTCTCCTCCAAGCCATTACCCCAAACACTCCTTAAGTGTTTCTAGTCTTCCACTGTGTCCCCACTCTGCTGGAGCCTAGGGTAAGTGGATGCTATTGTATTTTCCTTTATGTTCACTTTAGTAGTTCTCTGTCTCTAGTGCTCTCACACTAGCAGCCCCTTGGCTTTTTTGCTTTACCAACTGGATACTGTTTTACTCTCAGCTGTGTTGCTGTAGGCTGGGAATCCCAACTGGGGGTTTAGATTCCACCCTTCTCAGGTGGAGCCTCTGGCTCAGTACCCTTGGCTGCTGTGGCCAATGGGAGCCCAGCCATCCCTCTCATGTCGGCAATTCCTACAGTCATGTTGTAATGAAACAGCATCTTCTGTTCTATCTCTGGTATTAAGGCTTCTTCCCAGCTGGTGTTCTGTTGGTAATTGCAGGTGATTTTTTCCAATTAAGTTGTAATTCCAAATTGGTCTTGGAAGGAGATTGGTGTGGTTCCCCTTACTCCTCTGCCATCTTTGTGCCTCCTCTATTTATATATTTTGATGCTGTGCACAATAGTGCACAAATTTTTATAAGCCTTATCTTCTTTGGTGATTATAACCTCAGTTTTTAAAAGAAAGAAAATGACTCTCTTCCAAGGGTGGTCATCTGATGATCACTGCCATGCTGGCCATTGAAACTCTGTTTGGGCCATCATCAGGCTGATTTAGACTCACACCTGCAGAACATGGAAAACAGAAGTATTAGGGCCATGACCAAAGAAAGGAGCACAGTCATGGTAAAGGGAGACTAAGACTAGGACAGTCTAAGTCATGTGGGGACAGAAACCAAATGTAATCACATAGTGCATGTCAGAGGAGAAGGGAAGGACAGCGCAAACAGGGTCACCAGGGAGAAACTTGTCCTCACAGCTTTCTTGCTCCCTGGCCATGTTTAAATTTCAGTTTTCTCACTACCAGCTGCCAGGTGCCCCTGGTTTTACTCTGTGGCATCCAGCAAGTGCTCTCTGCTCCATCCCACTCAGCAGGCATTTAAAAAACTGACTTGAAAAACATCACTCTTGGTGCTGTCATTTGCTTGTTTGCCTTCCAATATGCCTTGTCTGATATTAAGAGAGACTATTAATTCATTTTCATCTATTATCACTAAGTGATACGCTTGGTCTCTTTGATATTATATTTTCTTCTTAAAATGTTCTTTTTCTTTTCTTGACAATATGAACTATATCTATTTGATTACATTTTTCTAGTAATTTGAAAGTTATATATCCTGTTTTGATTTTACTACTAGATGCCTTTAAAACTCATTTATGGCCTTGAAGTCCTACTATTGACTCCATTACACATCAGGGAATCTGTCACACCTGCTGCTCTGTTGCTTGATGTAGCAACACTGATCTCTATTTTAGATGCTCTTATTCAGACTTGATAAAACAGATTCTGAATTGGACAGATTCTTGCTATCATGTTTGTGACCTGCTTTTGCCCCTCCAAACTAATGTAATTAGTATTTTTTAAATATAAAATCTCTACTCATCCCTGGCTGGTGGCACAATGGATAAGGCACTAGCCTATAAACCCAAAGGTTGCTGGTTCCATTCCCCAGCCAGGGCACATAACCAGGTTGTAAGCCAGGTCTCCAGCCAGGTCCATAGCTGGAAGCAGGTGAAAGGCAACCACCCATTGATGGCCTCTCTCCCTCTCTGCCTCTCTCCCTTCCCTTCTCTCTAAAAATAATAAATAAAATATTTTAAAAAGAAGAATCTTTATTCCTACCTTATTGAAATACACTTCTTCCTATGAAAGAACAAGTGAGAGCTTTCTCTTGGTGTCTTCCTTAAATCCAGCCCAGCTGCACAATATCTAATTTGAACTTCTGAAAATTTCTACAATACCACCTTAATTTTCAGTACCCTACCTCCTATCTTTATATTTCTTTGCTAATCTTCATTGAACCTACAGAGGAGGTGTTGATGTTTATATTCAGGTGGCTTTTTGATTAGCTAAGACTGATTCTTGAGGCTGTGTTTGGGATATATTGAGGAAGGTAAACTATGGCAGAGTTTATAAAATAATAAGTCACATTTTAAGCTTCTAAATATTTCTCATTATGAAACATTTAATAAACATAACTCAATGCATATATAATTAAGGGCTGATTATATAATTGATATAAGAATAACCTAAGAATTTGTAATTAATATCCTAAATTAGATATGATTGGTTACTCTTCTTTTTAGGCCTAATATTCTTGACCATCAGACTTAATTTTATTTTTCAATTACAGTTTACATTCAATGTTATTTGTTTTAGGTGTACAGCATACAGGTTAGACAGTCATATACTTTATATAGTGATATTCTTTATATTTTGAATACCTGCCTGGACCATACATGGTTATTGCAATATTATTGACTATATTCTATATGCTGTATTTTACATCCCTGTGAATATTTTGAAACTGCCAGTTTGAACTTTTTTTTTTCTTTTAATTTTATTGTTGTTGTATTACATCCATCCCTTTTTTTCTCCCCTCTGTCCCCCTCCCCACCCACCCATTCCCCCCAAAGTCAATCCCACCTGTTGTCCATGTCCATGATTCCTTTATACTAGGTTCTTGTCTAAGCTGCTCCCCTTCTTTGCCTCTGCGTCCCCCCTCCCCCCTACCCCTTTCCTCCTGACCACTGCAGGCCTATTCCTTGTATTCATACACTTGGTTCTGTTTTGCTTGTTGTTAGTTTTGCTCATTATTGTCCCGTAATGGGTGAGAACATATGATACTTGTCCTTCACTGACTGGCTTATTTCACTAAGCATAATATTCTCCAGTTCCATCCATGTTGTTGCAAAGGGTACAAGTTCCTTCTTTCTTTCTGCCATATAGAATTCCATTGTGTAAATGTACCAAAGTTTTTTGATCCAATCATCCACCGATGGGCACTTAGGCTATTTCCAGCACCTGGCTATTGTAAATAGTGCTGCTATGAACATAGGTGTGCATAGGTTCTTATGAATTGGTGTTTCAGGCTTCTTTGGGTATAGTCCAAGTAGTGGAATTGCTGGATCAAAAGGCAGTTCCATTTTTAGTTTTTTAAGGAAACCCCATACTCCAGTTTGAACTTTTTTAAAAAAATTATTGTTGTTGTATTACATCCATCCCCTTTTTGCTCCCCTCTTTATTGTATGTTTTTCCATTACTTTTTAGTCCCCTACACCTCCTCCCCCAGGAATCTAATAGTTAAACATGAAGAAATTCTTCTTCTTTAAATATTTTATTATTTTTAGAAAAAGTGGGGAGGAGAGAAAGACAGAGAGAACAACATCAACGTGGAAGTGAAACATCTATTCAATTGGTTCTCCTACACACCTCAACCTGGGACCAAACCTGTAACTGTGCCCTGTCCGGTAATTGAACTGGCTGCTTCTCTCTTTGCAGAACAATGTCCAACCAACTGAGTCAGCAGTCAGGGAAAAATTAATGAAGAAATACTTATTTACTATATATCCCTCCATGAGAGGGTTTTAAAGATAAAATTAACTACCATAAAAAATGTTTGGTAACTGGAGAGTATTATGCTTAGTGAAATAAGCCAGTCAGTGAAGGACAAATATCATATGATCTCACCCATTACGGGATAATAATGAGCAAGACTAACAACAAGCAAAACAGAACCAAGTATATGAATACAAGGAATAGGCCTTCAGTGGTCAGGGGGAATGGGGTTGAGGGGAGGGGGGAGGTAGATGCAAAGAAGGGGAGCAGCTTAGACAAGAACCTAGTATAAAGGAACCATGGACATGGACAACAGGTGGGATTGACTTTGGGGGGAATGGGTGGGTGGGGAGGGGGACAGAGGGGAGCAAAAAGGGGATGGATGTAATACAACAACAATAAAAAAGAAAAAAAATGTTTGGTAATAGTGTTAAGACTAATATTCTTAAATCATTACAATTATAATTTAGTATATGTAGTTTTATATATTCTCTCGAATTTCTCTAGAATAATTTAAACAATCAAATCACCTAACCCTGTTTGTGATTTATTTTTAGGTTTCTTTTAAAGGGAATACATATTTTTTAGCCTGAGAGCTATCCTAATTTAGAATCTCTGTATTTCGCAAAGGCATATATCTTGTAACTCAAGAAAGGCTGCTATAGTTGTGTCTCCATAATAACTCTGTGGTAAAGAGTCTTATTGTTCTCACACTTTCCTTCAGGCAGATCACAATAGGACATAGACTTTTTCTTGTGGTCTGCATATTTTCTTCTGAAATGATAAATGTTTTTTTGAGCTCTTTTTAAGATAACTCTTACCTTTTCTCTGGCCTTACACTGTTTTCAAACCTGAAATAACAAAGCATAAAAATAGCACCTAAACAAAATAATTTATGTTCTTATCTTCATACCACTAATTTAAGTCTAATTTATAGTTTTAGTGTAATATTTTTTCATTGTAAAGGTTAGAAATTTGTTTGAAAACTTCAGTCTGATTGAAAGTTTATTTTCCCTATGATTATTTCACTCTAAAATGCCATGCACAAAATAATAGAATCACAGTAAACTTTGGAAGAAAAGTTAAAGGTCATTTTGTCTATTTTATTTATAAATGAGAAAATCTGGCTCAGAGAAGTTCTATGATTTATGTAATGAAAGAATCATAATGTCAGTAGTGTTTGTGTTTTTCAAGCAAAACAGGTCTAAGGCAGAAATTTGAATTGGCTCCCTGAATAATTCAGATCAAAAGAAGCTGAAGTATCTGAATTCCAAAAGCCAGATTAAGCTCTTGTTTGCCCTCTACTATCAGGACAAACATTATTTAAAGTTTTTCTTATCCACACTATTTGCAAGCTTTCTGATTAAATCTTTAGTCACTGGTGACTATTAAAGCTTTAAAAATTAAATTCTTATTTTAGTTTACACCTATTAATCATTATTATGTGTGGACACTGACTTGAGTATTATGCCCCCTTAAAGTCACAACTATCCAATAAGGGAAGCAATAACATTCCCTTTTTACAAAAGTTAAAACTGACCTCTTACATGTAAGAAAATGTAAGTACCTTTCTCAAGTTTCTACACCTAGTAAGAATGTTAGGCACTGAAGGAAAAAAGAGCTCATGTCTTGACTCCAAATTGTACCCACTAGGCTATATGCACTCCTTGGTTAACACAAAGTTTATGGGGAAAGTTGTCCTGCTCCAGTGAGATCCTCTTGACTCCCTTCCTTGGTTTCTTCCTCCACCCTGCCCTGCCTCCCCCATTCCCTCATCAGTTACTTCTTAGAGCCCCTCCATCATATATCATTTTCCCATGACTCCTCACATCCTATCTGCTTATAGAGACCCCAAACTAAGATGCTTTTTATTTTATCCCAGATGATCTAAAGATGGCAACTCTGCCTGAGACTATTACAACCAATGACCTCCATCTTAATTTTTGCACCCTGCTCTTCTGTTGAGTATCAGAGAAGCTTTTTGTATCATAAAGATATAGTTTGTGATAAACACTCTTTTTGAAACAGAAAACAAAAGGTCTATTTAGACAAACGTTTTCACACTTCCCTGAATATCTGTGAAATTTATATGCTTTCTTTCACACTTTCCCCAAGCTGGCCCTTTCCAATGGAGAAGCCCTTCCCAGAGTACTTATTTGGAAGCCATCTTATTTACCAGAAGAACATGTTTCCTTAGCTATATAAATTATGCTCCCTTTACGCCTATTTTCTGTGTGTATCCCTTCATCCCGTATACTGTCTGCCCTGTATTCAATCTTCCTATGAAATTGTCCATTTTTCCCAGAATTAACATTATACCACCTTTGCTTCCAGGTAATTCTAGACACAGCTACCTCCACAAAAGTTAATTAAGTCTTTTTCCAGAATTCCAGAAGAAATCCATCCCTGTTCCTGACATAATTGAGGCAGGGATTTTACCCTCATATCCATGAAACCTGAGAAAAAAGATACCTACTAAAAAAGACTCCCAGTGGCTAACTGAGCTCAATTTTTTCTAAAACAGGAGGCTAAGGAGAAGAAGAAAGAGAAAGAGGAGGTGGAGGAGGAGAGAGAGGAAGAAAATGGAAGAGGAAGAAAAGATGAAGAAGAAGAAAATGAGGAGAAAAAGATAAATGGAGAGGGCAAAGAGGACAAGAAAAGAAGGAGGAGAAGGAGGAGGAGGGGAAAAGTAAGGGAAAGGAGAAAGAAAACAGCCTAGCAACTGTTACTACACAGGGATCTCTCATGCAAATTGCCCTTCAGTGAGAAGCCCACACTGAACTACTTGTCTCTGCCCTGTGTTCCTGCCATCTGAGCCAACCCTTCTAAGGAATTCCCGGAATCCTAGTTCAAACAGTAGAACTGAAGGTTTCCCTATCCAGTAGAAGCTGTCACCTTCATTGGCCAATCACAATGGCTCCTTTCTGACCAATCAGGAAAGTGCCTTTTGGACCAATTAAACTTGATGATTTGGAGCCTTCAGTTGCACCATGATGGACCAATCAGGAATCAGGAGTGAGGATTTCTGTCTATATAAGCCAGCTTTCTTTTGCCTTCAGGAGGGCACAGTTTTTCCCCCACCAAAGACAGAAAACTGTGTTTTCCTGGCTGAGCTGAAGTACTGAAGATGCCTCACAGAAACACAGCAGAGCAAACCAGTGAGGAGCAGAGCAAAGCAAACCAGTGAGGAGCAGAGCAGAGCTGCCTAACCAGAGGACCTGGCCCTAGGGCCACCTGACCCAGAGCTGCCCCACAGTCATGCTGTATCACAATTGAGTTGTTTTTCTATGAATATTTTCCTTCTTCACTGCATCCCAAAAATGGAGATTTCTGCTGGCATTGAGTTAATACCAACAAATATTAGTTGACATGTCTGACTCAGTCATGTAGCTGAGCATCAGTTAAAACTAGTCAGTATGCTTGGTAACAATTGATAAAATGATTGGATGGTTCCTTGTAAAATAAATGTCTTTGATCAGGGACTTCAGGACTCATTTGCTTGAAGTCATATTTTTCTAGGTAGGAAATATGTCACTCCAATAATAGAATTCTATTTAGCCAATCATAATCTGTGTGTGTTTGTAACTCCTCTGGTTGTACATAAATAGGCATAGGTGGTCTACTTGTATCAGAAGGGAACTTACAAAATAATCACCTAGTCTTGTCCCTTGCTTTCTCAGGGAGGAAATGGACTCAGAGAAGTGAAAAGCTCCTTAAGGTTCCCTTTTTCTCATAATGGCATATATTGAATTGAGGCATTAAAAAAGAAACTTACAGTAAAACACTGAAGAAGAGACTGCCATAGCTTGTCTTGGGACTCATTGTGGTGGTTTGTGTACACCAAGGATCAATACTGCTGCATCAAAAAGTAATGAGTCCAATTTTGAGTCAGAAGTCAGAATTTCTCCTAAAATTGTATGCCTGTAGGGTTTCATAAGAAATTATGTTTCATATAGAAGCTAAATTAAAATTTTAATGCTCCTTATTTAACAAATGGAATAAAACTATGAGTAAGAGGATTTATACCTAATACTGCTTTGTCATTGACATTCAATCAGGTCTTCAAGAAGAAAATAAATGGAGAATCCACAGCAACCACTCTGATCATTTGAAGCAAAAATCCATAAAGGTATTTTCTCCTGGGGTAAGAAGACAGCCAATTGTAGACAGTGACCATAGTGACCATAGAATGTTATGATTTGATGGGAAGTAACCAATAGAGCCTCTGAGCCCTTGTGGGCTGTATTTGGACGTTTTCCTAGAGATCAAGTTTTCACTGGATGGGTCATGTCAGAGGTGATAAGCTGATTCTAAATCAGGATTATTTAACCCCAGTCTTTTGTCATAAAAAATTATAGTTGCTGAGCAACAATACTTACTATTTCGCTTTCAGGACAATTTGTTGATAAGTAGGAAATATTAAAGTCTGAGTCTAAGCAAAGGTTTGTTGATTCTAAAATGGTCTAAGCTATTCAGCACCCAGTTGTAGAAAATTTTTTCTAGGTGGATATTATCCTGATGCTAAGACAAATTGGTCAGATATGACACATACGAGGATTTTCTCAGCCTCATGGGGAGAGAGATCTATGCACAACTCCTGTAAAACATGTGATTAACAAGGTCAAATGGTGAGAGCCATGGCATGGGTCTCTGCTTCAGGCAAGAGGAGCAAATAGAAAAAGAAGTTATATAGAGGGAGTGTTTTAACCACTTTTTAAATAACAGTGGAGAAACAGGTAATTCAGAAAGAGTGTGAACAAAATTCCAGATGCAAAAATGGAAAATAGTGAGTACTGATGCTCTGGCTACATGGTAATAAAACTTGCTTCTAAAGAAGCTGAACATGCACCCATGCACATGAACAAATAATCTCATGCCATAGGAGCATGGATTTCTAGTCATTCTTTGCTCTAGTGAATATGGATATGTTAGTGTGTATTCTGTTCAATTTAATTATACCACCAAATAATGCAAGTCTATTCACTAAAGTATAAACTGTGGGATTTAGATTTGTTAGCCTGTATACTTCAAAGCAGTTATTATAAATGTTAATACTGAGACTTTTGCTCTGTCAGCTTGGAAGGGAAATATAAAATGTGTAATTTCATGACAAAATAAAAGGAGTGTTTGATTGGGAGACACTACATCAACCTATCCCAGTCACATGGAGAGTCATGCAGAACTTCCTTACAGGCTTTGAAACTCACACATCCTCAGTGAATACAAAGAAAGGACAAAACTTTTGTGTCAGGCTCCACAAAAGTGGAATCAGTTACCAGTGGAGTTAGAAACAATTGGAAGCTTTTCCTGTTTTAAAATGGAACTGAAACAATACCTCGTGATGACTACAAGTTGTCATAATTGTTTTAATTGATGTTATTCTTGTGTTATCTTGGTTTTTCTGTGTATTTATATGCATTTACTTATCGCAGGTCATGCTTGAAAATGGGCTTTCAGCCCCATTTACTTGCACAGTTAACAAATCAATCATGTCAGTGATGTATATTTCTCAGCCCTACTTGTTTATATCAGATGGGCCTGCCATATGTACTCTCCATACATTTCATGCTCACATGTTTATAGTACACAGATAATCCATCTGAGATTAATTTCAACTTCACTTTTAAGTCTTTTGGACCAATACAGCAAATCTGCATTTTGAAATACAAGCTAAAGTTGTTATTTTACCATAGGAGAAAAAATAGACCTGATTTTTTAACTCTTTGTTATGGGCCTATTTAAAGCAATGTTCATGTGGCTTGTGACAAAAATTTTCTGGAGAAGAGTTGCCATCAGAATGCTGCAGTTCTCTAATTCCCCACCAGCCATTTCTCCCCCCTCCCCCCACACCATTTCCCTAGCAGCAAAAAGCAAAAAGATGGTATGAAAAAAGCCACAAAGGCAACCACTTGTGGAGCAATGAATGCATCAAACTTTTGTATCTCAACTGGTGGAGAAATGGCATGCTTAATTTATAAATTATAAACATCTATGCACATACTCTTACCTGTCTTTCATATCTCCATATCCAAAACATAGCAAATCAACTAACAAATATGCAAGGAGAAATGAGGAAGTGCCATTATTTCACCTATTCCACTTACAAATTTATAAGCCACAAATACCTATCTGGAAAATGTGTTTTTTCAGAGCTTCATAATGGTAATATATAAATTCATATTTAATCCCAGTCATGTGGCCACTCTGGCTCTAAGGCTGCACCTTTGTAGCTCTCTTCCACTGGGTCACAGACATCATTGGGTGTGCTAAAACAGACTTCAAGGACTGATAACTTTGCACCAGAAATTATGTCATCACCCAGTTGGAAAGTAATCTCACATCCATGCAGCATTTGGAATTTTAGAAGAATAAACATGTGTGAAGAACAATCTCCTTTAAGGCATGGGCTCTTAGAAGTTGCCTGGCTCTTGGACTTAACAAATAGTCCAATCTAAACATTGGCCAGGGTAGGGGTTTGTAAGCAAATCTTCTGGGGGAAGAGGATTGCAGTGTGCAAAGAGTGTGAAAAAACCTGAAAAAGCTATCAGAGCCTATTGTGTCATCCCAGCTGCTACACAGACATCCTTAGTCTATGTGTCAAAAATGCTAAGATTTTCTCTTAGAGGAAAATAAGCCATAAGTATACAATACCCTTTGTCTCTTTCAAAAGCTGTGTGACAGAAGGGCTCTACACATCTGTACTGAAGGTGTACACAGTTCTGCACCTAAATCTCTTACTCATGCTCTGTGTGGCTTGCCTCTAATACCTCTGGGCACTGCACCATCAGCTGACAAGGGTCTTGGACAGCTCTGTGCTTTGCACCCAAGAGTATGCAAAGTAGTCCTCTTCATCAAGGACCTTGAGAACATCCCTTATTCCTGTGCACAAATATGTACTTTCAGGTCTTTCTGGAGTCATGTCTTGCATCTCAGCTAGTAAGGTAACTAGACCCTGTTGACCTAAAAGGCACAAATGAGGATGACCATTTTCAAACACTACCAGCAGGAACCAAATGCGTAGAAAAATGTAAAATTATCTTTTAAAAATTACCATAACTAGGGGAAGGTTTTTTTTTAAAAAAAACTATATGGGAAATGGACTTATTCAATTGTAAAAATAGACAAGATCCCATGGACAATATCATATAAACAGGCAACTGGAGAGACAGAGTAGTAGAATTATTTGCAGAAATTTGCCCAGAGACTATGCAAGGACATGGCCTAATTCATAACACAGTGCTCTTTGTGCCACCCAACCCCATTCCCTACCATAAACAGATGAACAGTCCCTCGATGAAAATGAAAATACGAAGTCCCAGAAAGAAAACATGGCTTCTGTTAAATCATATATTAATATATGCATTAAAACTCTAACAATATATTTGTCAGTGGAAAGGTACACAAATGATTCCACATTATCTAATTCTTTATTCCAAGCTCAGCCCTTAGTAACATTTTAAGTCAGAATTGAAACAGCCAATTGATTGTAAAAGGTGGTTTTTCAATGTTTCTAAATAATCCCCCTTCCTTTTCTGAACTTACTGTGGTTCAAATCATGTCACACAACATTTCTCATAATAAGTGTTCTATTAAAATATAAGAAGACCTATGATTGTCACCTAAAATTATGCATTTCTAGTCAGCCTTTGAATTCAGGGAATCAGTCTTGTAGAAGAACACAATTGTAGCATCCAAATGAGAAATGCCAGCTTCACACTCTTTTGTGTGAGGATTTAGTGCTGGCAAAGTAGTGGGTACTGGCCATCTACAGAATGAGCATGACTACTTTCCATCTAAAGTTCACAATAGATAGCCTAATAAAACTCTGTGAAAGATAGAACCCATAGCTTAGTAAAAATTCAAACAAACAGGATGAATTCCTTACTAAAATTATTTTTATTTTTTAATTAATTAATTTTTAAAAGATATTATTATTTTTAGAGAGAGGGGAAGGGAGAGAGGCAGAGAGGGAGAGAGACATCAATGTGTGGTTGCCTTTCACATGCCTCCAGCTACAAACCTGGCTCGAGACCTGGCTTGCAACCTGGTTATATGCCCTGGCTGGGAATTGAACCAGCAGTCTTTGGGTTTGCAGGCTGGCACCTTATCCACTATGCCACCAGCCAGGGCCTACAGTTATTTTAAAATTTACATCAGGGACGGCGAGTGTTAAACAAGTAATGATTTGCTTTTAAACAGACAATACAATAACTAGATAAGTATTGTCTACTCAAACTCTCTGTCAGAGGAATCTGGCTTAAAAGTCAAGACCAAGTGATGAGCCACCTCAAGGTGAAGCACTGGCTGCAGTGTGCTGTCCTATGGTACTCAGACCTGTGTAACAAAACAGTTTCCCTGCTTGCCACAAGGGTGCACAGGGCAGGGCTGTGAGCTGACAGGTTTCTGCAGTGACCATGAGAAAATAATTAATGGACTCATTTGTTAAAAATTTACTGAATCCACTTGATGAAGGCATAATGTTTGGTGCCAAGGATATAAAAATTCATAAGGCAACCCTTGCCTGGAAGCAGCTCACCATCTACATCTACAGGGAGGATTAACTGGTGCTGAAAACAAATGACTACAACATGGTAAGATATTATGTCCAGGAGTCAAAGGCCATAGAAAGCACTACTGAGATGCCACCTCATCTTAAATGTTAAAAAGTCAGTTTCAAGGTGGCTGAGTAGAAAGAAGGCATTTCAGGCAGAAATCATTCCATGTAAAGCATGGGGCCACAGAAAACATAGCCATAGGTGTCGGATTTTACATTGCTTAATTATGAGATTTTGATTGGTTTCTATTTTAATCTCTGTTTTTTATACTTTCCAAATGGTGTGTGGTAAGTTGTTACTATTTGTATAATCAAAATAAAAAGAGCTAATGCTCAAAATAATCAAAGAAAGTTGACAAGAGTGAAATCCAGCAAGAATTGGGGCTTTTCACTGTAGACAATAAAGAGTCAATAAGGGATTTTGAACATGGAACTAGGATGGTCAATTTCCAATTTCAAAGACAAACTTGCCATCATTAAGAACAAGAGGTTGGTGGTGATTATTATTTTGAGAAGGTATAGAGAATTTAGAACCAACTAAATTAATCAGAAATTTGAAAATATTTTATTTAATTTTTAATTCCCCAAGTAACTTCCATAAGACTGTCTAAAATGTTCTTATAAAAATTCAGTTATCTGTTTATCTTGGTTACAGAATTTCAAATACAGTTATAATGATGAATTATGGATCTTTAGTGTTTGGAGAAAGATTACCTTGTAAAATCAGATCCCAAATTATTTGTAAGGACTTACTGTTTTTAAGAATATAAAATCCCACCATTCATGTATATTGAAAACATACATACAGCCAAATATGCAACATTGAATTGTTTAAACTGTATCTCCTGGATCATGTTCTTATAAAAACACTTCTTTTATGACTAGCTTCTGCTCAGTAGTGGGGAGTGGTAATTTAAGCTCCATTACTGGGAAATGCAAGCAGGGCATGGGTAATATTCATAGTTATGAATGAATTAAAACTTGTCTTTCAACAATTGATTTAGAAATTCAGAATAATTTTGAAGTACATATGCTATTTTGACAAAGATATTCTGGTAAGATCATATATATTAAAATACTTTTATTTCTTATGAATGACTACTTGATTTTAATGAACACTCTGGAGCTGAATGTGTTGGGGATAAATAAAAATACATGAAAGCCATTGGAATTTTTAAAACTATTTCACTGCCTTCACAATCAAGAAGATATCACATATTTTTAAAAAATCAAGCCCTGGCTGGTGGCTCAGTGGATAGGCACCACTGAGCCACCATTCCTGGTTTGATTCCCCAGCCAGGGCATATAACCAGGTTGCAAGCCAGGTCTCCAGCCAGGTCCATAGCTAGAAGCAGGTGGAAGGCAACCATACATTGATATTTTTCTTCCTTTCTTCCTCCCTCCCTGCCCTTCTCTCTAAAAATAATGATTAAAATCTTTTTTAAAAATTAAGATTATGGGAAGTTAACATAACATTTTGTAGCACTGGTGATTTCAAGAGAAGTTAAGTTTATAATGGCAACTAACCAGGGCTGCTGGTTTCTTGAATGGAGTAGGTGAAGTGTTGCAGAAGTAATATGCATCACTTCCACTGGAAGGAACTAAATGAGTCATTATGAAGACACTCATTACTGGCAGTTTCACTTAATGGTTCCATGAAAAGATGTATCCAGGGTTACAAATTCTGTGACCAATAAGAGAGTGGAAAAATAATGAGGTAAACTTGCCCAATCTTTAGGTAGATAAAATTCCAATAAGCCACAGTAGGGGGTGAGTGTTTGGAGTTGAATGTTCCTTGGTTCAGGTGCCATAGGTTTTCTAAAGCCTTATTGAAACCAGGAAATGGAAGAAAAAGAGAGAAAGAGGGAGAATGAAATCCTACTAGTAATAAACTTGTATTCCTTATAGAAAGTATGTTTCATTATTCTTGTCACAGACTTGTTTAGATATTATTGAGTGTTATGTCTCTGTAAAACATTTCAAAGAGTGATGGAAGTTTTATATATTTCACAAATTCTAAAATAGTACCCTGTGCTCTCTCTAATAACATGTAATTAATATATTTTTGATGTTCATTTAAGAATAGTTCTTCTCATAAAGATGTAGAATGGGAAAATCTGAAACAAATATATTTGTTCTCATTCATATAGATCCCAAAATCTAATACTTGAGTGGAGACAGAAGATTAAATGACATATCAATCTATGTATACCAGGGGGACTTGATTTTAAAATTCCAAACTCATCCCAATTAATCAGCATTTAAATTCAACCTCAGCCATCTCTGAGAAATATTAGCCTATATGTATGAACCCTCCCTTATCTTTTCTAACTTCTGATAGTGTTAAAGCTCACCCTGATATTTAACCTAAATCTGCCCTGCTCCCATGTAAGCCTATTCTTGTTTTGTCCCCATTGACTAATAAGAATAATTGGTCTCCATCCTCTTTATAATATCCCTTTATGTAGGAGTAAAATAGTTATTATGTCTCCCTCAGGTCTTCTTTTCTGTAGATTGAATGTGTCCAGTCCTCTTAACCTTTTCTCATGGGTCACATTTTCTAAACCTTTTATCATTTCCGATGCTCCCTTCAGAACCCCCTCTAATTTGTTCTGTTTATGAAAAGCAGGATGCCCCTAACCAAGCCTCCAAATGGAGCCTATCCAACTTCAGTCAAACTGAATAATAACCTAGCTTGCTTTAAACATGAGCACCTCTTAACATAAACCACCATCACCCGACTTTTCTTGGCAGACAGTCATATCTGCTGGCACTTTATTATGTTCTCCACTCAAACATTCTATTTCGAGAGGGGACTTAACTGTTTTTTTCTCTGATGAATCTTCAGACTCTTCTAAACAGGGAAATAGTTGCTAGAACCTTTTCACTAACAGGGCCCTTATTTTGATAGCATGTTTATTCAAATAAAGCTCTTATGTTGAATACCAAACTTTTGTTTTCCAAATTATATATTAAACAAAATTTATGAGATGTGACTTTTTAAAAAATGAACTTTATTTTTTAGAGTAGTTTTAGGTTCACAGTGAAATGGAACAGAGCTTCCATTTACCCCATCTCCACTCATACACAGCCCACTATGAGCATTTCCCACCAGAGTGGAAATTATTTATTACAATCCAAAAACCTACACATCATTATCACCTAAAGTCCATTGTTTACATTAGGGTTCACTCTTGGTGTTGTACATTCTATGGCTTTGGACAAATTTTAATGACACAGAACATTATATAACATCACGCAGAATAGTTTCATTGTCCAAAAAGTTTTCTGTGTTCCATATGTTCATCTCTTCCTGCCCTCTAACTCCTGGCAATCACAGATCTATAATGAGTTCTACCTTTTTCAGAATGTTGAAGGGCTGGATTCATGCACTATATAGTCTTCTCAGATTGTACCTTTTTAAATTCCATATATAAATAAATAAGTCCTCAATGGTGGTGTTAATAGCTAGAGAGAGAGGATACAGGTTCAAATACAGAAAAATGTAGCTTTCTTCCCTGTTCCCCATTGGCCATTGCAGCTCCTCTTTTCCAGATGGGAATTCTGCTTTTGTATCTCCATGTGCAGTATACCCCAATGCAATGTCAGTAGATTTTCATGAGTTATAATTCCATTCTAAACTCTCAGGAAAAACAAAAAAAGGCAAATCTTTCATCATCAACCTTAAAATTTTGTAATCTTTTAATTGTATAATCTTGCAATAAACCTAACTTTTAAATTTTGAAACAAAAGATCGAAATGTATTTTGTCTTCCTTTCTTTCACAAAAATATAAACCGTGAAATGTCCTTTAAAATTACAAGTACTACAACCCACACCCCTCAAAAAATGTTTCAAGTCCTTTCAGCTGAGGCCCAGACAACATGATATAGAAAGAAGCACCCCTTGTAGTATCCATTATGAATTCCTAACCCACAAAATATGTGACCATAATGACATGGTTATCTTTCAGGACTCAGTTTTGTTATAGTTTGCTATACAACCATAGGTAACAAAAAAATTATAACAGTTTTAAAAATGTCAGTTTAGGCAAGATTGAGAGAGATTGAAAAGTAGTCTGGCATTGCTGGCTGGTACAACTTTCTCTAGCAATGCATAGTGCTAACTACTGGGCCAAGCCCACACCTAATAAGTTTATGGCTGTTTGACTTGTATGAATATCTTCAAAATTGTTGAAATATCTAAAATCAAACCAAAAAAAATCAAATTGCGAGAGCCCAAAATATTCTTTATAAGAAATATAAGGGAATTCATTATTCCTTTTGACAATCAACACTTACTACTTCAAAACAATTTCAATACATATCTCATTTTCTAAAAGCTTTCTTCCATGAGTTTAAATGTTAGCATTTTGTTACAGCATTTCTCACTCTTCAAAAACATGTAGATTCAAATTACCTAGATAAGTCACCATTATGTTTTTCTCTAGCAGAACTTGCTTCTGTTGACACAATATAATTAGTGTTAAAACAAAGAACAAAATTCACATTAAGTGACAGCAACACTGACTCTGCAGTTGTCAAATTCCATCTCTGAAATGTATCTTTGTTTAATTCTTCCTAATATATTATAAGACAGAACAAAGTGTTGACAAGTTAAATTGTCATTCAGTAGAGAGTTAACTTTCCGAGTTTCCTTACTCTCTTCTTTGTGGAGAATGTTACAAGCACAGGTAATCACTTCCTCAGCAGAGTTGATTGACAACTCCTGTTTCACTTTCTTGTTATATCAGATGACTCATCTGAAAATTTCTCTCTCTTTTCTTAAGAGATGAAAATATGTCCTGTATTGTGATTCCTCCTACCTTGTTCTTTCTCAAGATTGCTGTGGCTATTGGTGGTTATTTTTGGCTCCATATAAACTTTTAAGGTATTTTTTCTATATCTGTGAAATATGCCATTGGTATTTTAATTGGAATTGCATTGAATCTATAGATTGTTTTGGGTAGCATAGACATTTTAATGATGTTAATTCTTCCCATCCATGAACATGATATATGCTTACATTTATTTGTATCTTCCTTAATTTCTTGCTTCAATGTTCTGTAGTTTTCTGAGTACAGGACAACATGGATGGAACTGGAGGATATTATGCTTGGTGAAATAAGCCAGTCAGTGAAAGATAAATACCATATGATCTCACCCATTACATGACACTAAAGGACAAATCAAACCAACAAGCAAAACAGAATCAGAGACATGAATACAAGAAACAGACCTTCAGTGTGCGGAGGAGATGGGGAGGGGGAAGGAGGGAGATGGGGCAAAGAGGAGGAAGCAGTTTAGTCAAGGAACTAGCATGGATGACCCATGGACATGGACAATATGTGGGATTCACTGTGTTAGGGTGGGGAAGGGGAGAGTAGGGTGGAGGAATGGGGTGAACAACTACAATAAAATTAAGTTTAAAAAAATGAAAATATGATACAAAGCAGAGCCATGTGCAAAAAAGATTTGTCCTTTCTGTCTGGTTTGTATGTAGTAAGGTTTTGGTTTTCTAAGCAATGAAATCTCTTTACCCCTTTCTTTTTCTTTCCTTTCCTTTTTTAGACATTTATGTTCAGTGTACCTGTGTAACTGAGGGAAATGCCAACAGAGCTCCCTTCTCTGTGGTAGTGGTCCAATTGCCATCCATCCCCTAGCCATAGAGATCCCAGCTATACAAATTTTGGAAATGACATTTCTTTACATTCCTTCCTAGATAGCAATTTATGTCAATCATGCAGAAACTCCCTCTGCCGATAACAATGAAATAGACTTGAATTTTCTGTTGACTTTGAGGTGAGAGGACTATTTCTGTGACTCCTCTGAGGAATACTTTTCAATATTACATCAAAAAGTTGACTTCCCAATGAATTTTTCTTGTGATCCCAGATCTAATCTACCATTCCTGTTATAATCTCAAAGAAAGGGGGAAGGTTTTGCCCAGTGTTTTGTTGCCAGAAAACAATGGTCTAGTTGACTTATACCATTTTGGACTCTTATAATCTTATTGCAGAAAAACTCAATTATAACTGAGGGGAGAAACTGGAGCATCCAGATGTAGCAATGTTGGTGCACCTCCTAAGAGTAGATGTGTATATACACTAAAAAAAGTTTGTATATATAAAACACATCTAGGATTTATGTTAAGTAAAATGTAGGTTAGAATATGAATTGTCAGATTCCATTAACAAAGCCACATTTCACTGCCCAAAGGGAACAATGTGTATTTTAGAAATAATAATTGTTATTTTGTTTTGTGTTGGTGTGTACACTGAAAATGCACTTAAACTCTTAGGCAAAGCTTTGGCAATACTCAAACCTCTCTCTTCTCTCTTTAAAAGAATAATATTTTAAGAATGAAATCTTCATAAATACCACTTTCTTGAAGCTGCTCCAAATTAGCCATCTCATTCTGGAACAAGTGTTATATGCCCCACTTTGAACTCATTGAATGTATTGCTAATTTAAGTTTGGTTATTTAGTGTTTAATTTTCCTTTTAAGAATTTGGTTTGGGATTTTGAGGTGAAAACTCAAAATTTTAGTTTTCCCCTCCTAGTTTGAAATCCATTAAGAATTATAACACAGGAGGCAGAAATGGAAATATTGGCCATATTCCTGAGAGCATTGTTTGGATATGCATGCACCCTCTGGCTGCAGTTTTGTCATTTTACCATCTGATCAGGGTTCCACATGGGCAAAGCTTACTTGCTTAACCAAAGTCAAGACAGGCCAAAAAGCAAGGTATACTGGTGCCTCTAAAGATAGCAGGATTCACAGAGCCCACCATGCTTAGCTCATATTCCCAAACTCATCATTTACATAGTCACTACTCTCACCCAGGAAGGAGTGAAGATGAGACATACATGAGCAGAAAATTTTTCTTCCTTATTTTCCTCTCCTGTAAAGTGAACAAAAACTTTCTTCTTCCTGGATAGTTTCCTCTTAACATCTGAAATCTCAAATATCACTAAGGAATAAAATCTTGATCAAAACGGTACATGTAACATGCTTATCCCAGTATCTGTTACACTATAAGTTCCAGATTAATACTGCTTTTATTGTTCTTATAGCTATGGCTACCTATAAGAGTTGACAGTACCTTCTTTTCTCAAAGTCAAAGTCAGTCAAAGTGCCCTTCTAAATAAAACAAAATAATCTAATTGGCACTTTGAAATGATGTTAACTTTATTAGAAATAGCTGATATTCCTTTACAAAGACCCATTAAAGAAAGAAGGATGAGGGGCAAACAGGCACAGTATACTTCCTTCTACTTCTACTCTAGCCCTCTCCTCCCTGATTCATTATGTTCATGATTCATTAAGCACATACCATTTCTTTACATTGACCAACTTAATATCACATATAGACAAATCACAAAGATACCTCTCTACTGGGCAAAGCACCTAGATGTTGACATTTGAATAATTTGGGTTTCATGTACCTATGTTTGCTTCTCTTGCAAACTTCACCAGTGCCTGTGCCTGTAGGGCCATCTGTGTAGGAGATGATGATAGAGGAAGTCTGGAGCTCAGTTATGATGACTCAGCTTCAGTTATGAGGCTGTGGAGATGAAGACATTTGCTTGGCCCATCTGTGTTACCAATGAACATTTATCCAGTACATACATAAATGTGATAAATAGTTTTACTATTACTGACAATGTTCCATTATATGATAGCAAACCTTTGGTCATCACAGATGCCTTATAAGAAAAGTATCATTATCCTTAATCTATAGATATGCCAGCTGAGTCTCTATTGATTTCTTTGTTAAAATCCTTACCCAGGGATGAGGGGGAAGGAAGAGGCAAGGAAGGGGAGCCGTTTAGAAAAGAACCTAGTATGAAGGAACCATGGACATGGACAACAGGTGGGATTGACTTTGTGGGGGGAATGGATGGGCGGGGAAGAGGACAGAGGAGAGAAAACAGGGGATGGATGTAATACAACAACAATAAAATTTTAAATCACATCCACTTAAATCCATGTCCTCCACAGTTTATAAATTTGTAACATAATTGTAACTATAAATAATTAAAAAACAAAAAAGTGAAAAGCAAAAATATTTTTTTAATAAATAAAAACAAAAATGTAGCTTGTATCTACTGGAATTAAATACTTTTTTCTAATGTCAACCACTTTTGCTACCTTTGGCACCAAAACTAGAATTTACAACCATAAAAACAATGGCATGAGGGTACATTGTCAATTAACCTCCTGGACAGCACTTTTTATTTTAGTGTGTTTATCCCAGAGCACAAAGCTATTTAAAGATGTCAATTATTTATATTCATATTCATTTTCTCTCCCTCCTCATACTTTCTTCTCATTCTTACATGTGCCACAACCTAGATATGAAAAGTTATTTTGGAGGCTTTTAAAATTCTACATGAATGATACATGATCAGCAGGATGAAGCTTTGCCAAACATTTTAAGTCTCCACACCAGGGAGGCTACATGTCCAGAGCCTGGCATCCTTCAAAACCTATCTTGTGAAAGCAGGTTACCTGAGATTGGCCAGACTCTCTCAGAGAGTTAGAGAAGGAAGTTTCAGTCTCAAGGCCACTGCAGTGAAGCTTATAATGAACATTCACTTTTGACTCCAGGAGCTTTAGATAATCTCTTTGTCAATTTTTTTAAAGTGCTCAATAAGTTTTAATTGTTATCACTATTAGTATCAACAAGGATTTGATTTTGTATAAGTAGTTTACAAGACCAACCTCTTGAATTCAGCCTTTACATGGTTTTCAGGCATAAATGAGATGATCAAGAATGCTTCCATTCCTGTTATCTTTACAATATTCCTTATTAAGTAAATTCAAGGAACTTTATTGAAAAAAAAAAAAAAAAATCCTTACCCAAAGATAGGTTTATTGGTTTTAGACAGAAAGAAAGGGAGAAGAGGAGAGAGTGAACAAAAGAGGAATTATGTGAGTGATGTGGGAGGAAAACATTGATATGTTGCCTCCCATATTCTTCTTCACTGAGGATTGAACCCAAAACCTTTTGGTGTATAGGATGATGTTCCAACCAAATAAGTCACCTGGCCAGGGCTAAAAGTGATGTTGTAAAGGTGTAGTGGATAATATGGCTGACTCAAGCTCATGCCTTTGTACAATAATACAAAAATCAAGGTTTAGTTTTTCTTTTACACCAAGACTGCTTTCCTTCAAGTGAAAAAAATTCTCAGAGGTTTTGGGTATTTTTGTTGGTCTCATATATTCATTAAGTATGTAATATCCCTCCACAATAAACTAAGTACTAGTAATAGCCTGGAGAAAAGTTATACACTTGACAATTACAATACAGAACACAGTAAGTATTGAGAAGGAGTGAAGATAGGCCTGCATGGAAAGGCATCTGTGGAGAGGTGTCAGCTTTGTAACAGCTACTAGCATTCAGAAAAGGCATCCTGGCTGAGGGAAAAGGAAGCAGGTTTCAACCAAGAGGAAGTCCTGGGAACTGGGGATGGAGAATGAGGGGCTGGCACTAGAACAGAGGGAGCAGAGTGAAGGAGGGAAAATGCTCTGAGCTGTGTGAAGAACTAGAAGCTGTTCAGTAGAGCCAGTGCCAGGCAGGAGCAAAGAGTTCAGTAATGAAGCCTGAGGCTGAGGAAGTGAGCAAGGCTCTATTCTGTCTGCATAACTTGGTAAGGATCTTTGAATTTAGTCTGAAGGCAATGGAGAACCACTGAAGCTGATAACCATATGCAGGCTGCAATGGTGGGACCTGAAACCTGGAGGCACAGAGAATAGGTAGGGGCTACTATTGGAAGAGATCTTGGTGAAAGGTAAAGGTAAAAATTGTCTCCACTGTCATCTGAATCTTTTCAGGAAAAAGATGTATATCCAGCTGTATGGAAGCTTTTAGAACAATTAGGGAGATAAGTTGGAGAGGTCCTTTTTTGGAAGATGGTCATTTCATGCCTATCAAATAATTTTTATTTATTTTGAAACTATTGATTACAGCTTTCTGAACCTAATCTGGATTACAGACATTGCTTGGACACAAAAGATCATTTGTAAGGGTGACTTGGCCAAAAAAAAAAAAAAAAAAAAAAAAAAAATCCCAAGCCAATTCAGTTTCAAATTACCTTGGCTTCCACCAAAGACATCAATTTAAGCTACCTTCTGTCTGGATTTCCTTTGCCAATAATTTGCTGTTTGATCAGTTTCCAATTGCTAAACTGATCCTTAACTATGATTGCCAGTGAATTTCCTAGTCCATCAAAACAATGGAGAAATCCTAAACTAGTAGAATATTTTGCTAGCCTGATGCCCCATGCAAATACTTAAGTAGCTACATTTTCTCTTGACTTAAATTAGCATTCTTCGAAACACTAATGATATGAATAATGTCCAAAGGAAAGGTATAGCAATGAAGACAAGATGCTGTCCACAAAGATCCATTTGTCTCACTAAAGATGGTCCTTTCCAGCTCCAAGCAATAGCAATTATGTGGCTTTAGTCCATAATTAAGAATGTTTTAAGGACTTAAAGTAGACATAAATTAGAAGTAAATACAACTAATTTTGGTGTATTCCTTTGGGGATAATAACTGAAAAATTAAGAACTTATGAAATTAGTACCTCCTACTTGAAGCTCAGGAAGAAAATTGATTCCTATAGAAAGAATGAAACTATAATTCTAAGAAGGGACTACTAAGTTGATCATTTTTGCACCTGAGCTCTGGTGACTGCCTTCTTCTATCTCTTCAGTTTCTAAGGTTCCTTGTCAGGTCATAGAGGAACATGTTAGGTGGCCTCTCAAGTCTGGGATTCTGCTCAGTGATGAACAGAGGAAAAGCTGCTTTTGGATTGTCATTGTTATAACTTTTAAAGGAAAGATTTCACATACACATTTGTGTATGTTAATTATAACTTTTTAAGGAAAGATTTCAGATACACATTTATGTATGTTAAAATATATGAGCCCTGGTTGGTGGCACAGTGATCCCTGGCTGGTGGCACAGTGGGTAAGGTACCAGCTTGCAAACCCAAAGGTTTCTAGTCAATTCGCAGCCAGGGCACATAACCAGGTTGCAAGCCAGGTATCCAGCCAGGTCTGTAGCTGGAGGCAGGTGAAAGGCAACCATACATAGATGTCTCTCTCCTTCTCTGTCTCCCTCCCTTCCCCTCTATCTGAAAATAATAAATAAGTAATCTTTTAAAAAGATGTATGGAAGCATACACTCATTTGTTCATGTCTTCATTCAAAGCCTATTGACCATCTTCCATACACCAGGAACATCATGTGGGATTGACTTTGGGGGGAATGGGTGGGTGGGGAGGGAGTCAGAGGGTAGCAAAAAGGGGATGGATGTAATACAACAACAATAAAATTAAAAAAAAAAAAAAAAGAGTTCAGGTCAGGGGCTAAGAAGTGAACAGATTGTGGACCCTGTTCTTGATAGCTCCAAAAGGACAGATGTGCAAGCATATAATTGAAATACAATTTATTTCAATTCTGAAAAAATATATATAATATGATAATGCTTATAATCTATGTATGAAAAAAGTTCAATGAGCAACCAACTTCCTAGGAAACCTGGTTATTCTTCAATTAATATGATAGTTGAGCTATAGGTCAAATATCTTGCTCAGCCACAGAAGAACCTTGGTGGAAAAAAGGTATTGGAAGTAGTTTTACTTCCATGAATAAATGCATGGACATATAACCAAGGTCAGTATATAATAAACTATGGAACCATAAATTATAGGTGAAAAATTAGACAAGATTGTTTCTGTTATGTAAATGCTTAGTAAAAAGCTATATAGCCTATGTAAAAAGCTTAACTTCCCCAAATAAAACTGTTTGCTTTTTAAATTGTTAATCATTCACAAACATGGTTACTAATACATAGTAGATACCTGTTTAGTGAGAATCTAAATTGAGTAGCTAGGGAAAAAAAAAAACATTAAAAACATATTCTTCAATTTTAATTTCAGTGTTACATTTACTAGCAAGTGTCAAAGATTTATTATTAAAATTAATATCCATATGGCTTTTCATAGGATCAGGACAATACCATGTAAACATTAAAAATCATGGACTTCTGGTGCAGCCACTGTGGAAAACAGTATGGGGTTTCCTTAAAAAACTAAAAATGGAACTGCCTTTTGATCCAGCAATTCCACTACTTGGACTATACCCAAAGAATCCTGAAACACCAATTCATAAGAACCTATGCACACCTATGTTCATAGTGGCACTATTTACAATAGCCAGGTGCTGGAAACAGCCTAAGTGCCCAT
>PVIW01011835.1:0-35304 GCA_004026585.1 Noctilio leporinus | reverse complement strand
GGGGGACAGAGGGGAACAAAAAGGGGATGGATGTAATACAACAACAATAAAATAAAAAAAAAAACATGAACATTAAAATTACAACAAGCCCTGGCTGGTGTGGCTCAGTGGATTGGTGCCAGCCTGGGAACCCAAGGGTCACTAGTTTGATTCCCAGTCAAGGCACATAACCAAGTTGCAAGCCAGGTCTCCAGCCAGGTCCCCAGCTGGAGGCAGGTGAAAAGCAACCATAGATGGATGATTCCCTCACTTTCTTTCTCCCTTCCTGCCCTTCTCTCTAAAAATAAGGAATAAAATCTTGAAAACAATGTATAAATAAAAATAAAAATAGGCCCTGGCAGGTGGCTCAGTGGATAGGCGTCAGCCGGCAAACCCAAATGTCACTGGTTCATTCCCAGCCAGGGCACATAATCAGGTTGCAAGCCAGGTCTCCAGACAGGTCTGTAGCTGGAGGCAGGTGAAAGGCAACCATACACTGATGTTTCTCTCCCTCCCTTTCTCTCTCTCTAAAAATAATAAATAAAACCTTTTTTAATTAAAAAATAATAAAATGACAACAAACACAACTATCAACAACTGAATCTAAAAACACAAAAACAAAAACAAAATAAAAGCAAACTAAGCAAACAGCCAGAACAGGAGCAAAATTATAGATATGGAAACCATATGGAGGGTTATTAGCTGGGAGGTGGAAGAAGGAGAATGGGGCAAAAGGTACAGGAATTAAGAAGCGTAATTGGTAGGCACAAAACAGACAGAAGGATGTTAAGAATAGTAAGTGAAAGGCCCTGGCTCGTAGCACAGTGGTTAAGGCGCTGGCCTTTGAACCCAAAGGTCGAAGGTTCAATTCCCCACCCAGGGCACATAACAAGGTTGCAAACCAGGTCTCCAGTCAGGTCTGTGCCTGGAGGCAGCTGAAACGCAACCATACATTGATGTCTCTCTCCCTCTCTCCCTCTCTGCCTCTCTCCCTTCCCTTCTTTCTAAAAAATAATGAAATACAATCTTAAAAAAAAAAAAAGGATAGTAAATGGAGAAGCCAAAGGACCTATATGCATGACCCATGGACCTGAACTAAGAGGAGCACTGTTGGAAGGAAGGGGGTACTACTGGGCAGAGGGGAGCAAAAGGAAAAGAACTAGGACAACTGTAATAACATAATCAATAAAATATACTAAAAAAAATAAGCTCTGGCCGCTGGCTCAGCGGATAGGCGCCGGCCTATGAACCCAAAGTTTCAATTCCCTGTCAGGGCCAGGTTGCAGGCCAGGTTGCAAGCTAGTCTGTAGCTGGAGGCAGGTGAAAGGCAACCATATAATAATGTTTCTCTCCCTCTCTGCCTTCCTCCCTTCTCCTCTCTCTAAAAATAATAATAAATAAAATCTTTTAAAATAAATTAATTAAAATTAAAATTAAAAAAAGAAGATGCAGCCCTGGCTGGTGTGGTTCAGTGGTTTGAGCGTCAGCCTGTGAACCGACAGGTCACTGGTTCGATTCCCAGTCAAGGCACATGCCTGGGTTGTAGGCCAGGTCCCCAGTTGGGTGTGTGCAAAAGGCAGCCAGTCAGTGTTTCTCTCCCTCTGTTCCACCCTCTCTAAAATTAAATGAATAAAATATTTTTTTTACCTGGCTGGTAGCACAGTGGATAAGGCGCCGGCCTGCGAACCCAAAGGTCGCAGATTCGATTCCCCAGCCAGGGCACATAACCAGGTTGCAAACCAGGTCTCCAGTCAGGTCTGTGGCTGCAGGCAGGTGAAACGCAACCATACATTGATGTTTCTCTCCCTATCTGTCTCTCTCCCTTCCCCTCTTTCTAAAAATAATGAAATAGAATCTTAAAAATATATATATATATATATATTTTAAAAAGATGTTGTACATATATATATATATATATAATGGAATACTACTCCGTAATAAAAAAAAAGATGAAATAAATATTGCCATTTGTGACAACATGGATGGATCTTGAGAGTATAAAAAACAGAGAACATGGCTATTTATTGACCTGTGAGCCCAACCTGAGCAATTAGAGGCTCCTCACCCCCTCCACTGACCCTGGAATATATGTTTTGTCCACCCATCCGACAGAGGAGACCATTTTCAAGGACACAGCCTTGAAAGAGCAATGTGTTGTTGAGACAATCTGGACAGTATAAGTTAAGTGACTGAACCCTATTAAGGCTTCTATATAAATTTTAAGATTCTGGTGGGCATGGGTGAAGATCTACTCATGTTTTGACCGCCCAAGACAAGTCTTGTATGTAAATTCCCTGGCTTGTTAAACCTGCCGTTTACCAATCTGGAGTAGTCTGCCTTCTTCTTCGGCCCCTTCCAATCCTCTGTGTATGGGAACCAGTTTCAGATTTCACCTGGGAAAATTCCCAGGTTGTGAAACAACAGCATCTCTCTTGTTAGCCAAAGATAAATACCATCTCTCTCTGGTAACTCCCTTGAATCAACTACCCACTGGAGGCCCCAAACTGTACAGTTAACTTAAACTTCAATGACATGTCTGTGAAGTAGATAGTATGACCCCAGTTTTACAAATGAAAAAACCTTCAATAGCAAGGTGAAGAAGTGTGCTTATATTATATAGATGCCAAAAGGTAAAGGCAGGGCTCAAGAGTTTCATCTGACTCCAAAGCCTGAGTTCACAGGTCCTGTACCTCATTATCTGTAAAGGGAGTTAATTGTGGAATGAGGGTCTCTTTATTGGGGAGGAGGGGGCACAGGGACAACGAGAAAGCAAAGAAAAGTTTCATTACTTTCTTAATTTTGAACTACTGTGCTGAAGAGAAGCTGTATAGCTTAATGATTAAGATACTTAGCTTCACAGTCGAATGCATTAGATTCTATTGATGGCTCACTTTAACTGTTACTGCAACAGTTTCCTACTGGATTGCATGTGAGCGCCCCCACTCGGTAAGTGATATGATCAGCGTTATGGTTTCGTCTCCAGGATTAAATTAAATTAACAAAATAATGGATTTGGAGTGTTTTTGCACAATTCCCAGCGCACTGGGTTATTGGTTTTCTTATTATCACTATAGTTATTAGATTGTTAGAAGCAACAAAGAATAAGAGTCTGACTTTGTCTACTCAGCCCTCGAAGCGGTGGAGAAAAGGGATGAGGGTGATTCTGTAAATCATGATGGGCAGGTACTTATATCTCAGGAGTGTGTGTGAGCTCCGGCAAGGCCTTACCGGCTCAGAAGGGAAATCCACAGTGATTAAGTCTGTAGAAAAGGTGCTAGATTTGAAGCCTGGGCACCAGTCAGAAAGGAGAGAGAAGCATCATTGCTTGCCTCCCACTTGCGCTGCACCGGGGACGGACCAACAATTTAGTCCTAATTGGGAATCGAATCCGAAACCTTTGGGTCATGGAAGACGCTCCAACCATTCCTAACCAACTGTGCCACACCGGTCAGGGCTCAGTATTCTTATTCTTACATAGACATCACACTGCCTATCTTCACGTCGAGCATTGCTCAGGGTTACAGGATTCCATTATGTTGAAATTCCGTAAATGTGCTTAGCTTCCCCGCAGTAGCTTCTCTCAGGACAGGAACCCAGTTCATTTTGCAGCCAGGACGCGCTCTCGGAGGCATTTTGAGTCAGAGGACCACAAAGAGCTATGGTAGAATCGCGCACTAACGAAAGTAAACTCTTTACGTGGTAACCCGCTCGAAACGCCTAATCCTGCGCGTGAGAAGCCGGCCTTTAGTCAAGCGTTATCTAGCAACCGCGTCCTAGAAACTGAACCAAGAGGCCAATCCGCGCAGACTTTATTTCAGTGAGGAGGGTAATCCAATCACTGGGCGCTGTCAGGAGCAAAATCCTCAAGCCAAAGGCTCCAAGTACGAAATGAAGGGTGAATTGTAAGAACAGGAGCTTGGATTTGGAGCTGACTCTTATTTGATAAGATCTACTGGAGGGGACGAAAGACGAGCTTCCGATTGCGTCTGAACGAGGTTGTGAAAGAAGGTCATCACTGTATCCTCTTAGGGCATTTTCCAGTACCTTTGTCCCACCCACAACATGCCGGAGTTCCTCCGTTTCGGCAGCGTCTTGGCCCCAAAGCGCCGAGTCCAGCGGAGCAGTGTCTCCTCGGCTCCTAAGAGACAGTGATCCTGGGTTTGTAACATCCAGTCCTGGGGACCGAAAGATTCCGAAATGCCTTCCCCGCCCCGCGCCCCTTCGGAAGCCCAGCGCCTAGACTTGAGGGAAGAGAAAGGAGCCTTGAAGCTTTGCTGCCAAGGCCTTGTATTTCTTCCTGAGGGAGCGGTAAATCTAAGGCGCTGAAGGCCCTGCGCGGGGACCTGGTGTCAGACCCTACGGCCACTTGGGGGCGCTCAGTGAAGCCCTTTAGGGCCTCCTCCCGCTGCCCATTTTGGTTCACTCTTTAATCAACCTACTCAAACCAATTCTAGGGCGCCCACTCAGAGTGCCCACTGAGTGCAAAATGCCAGGAGGAGATGGGGAAAAGGAGGTGAAATGGCTGGCATCGGGCTGAGGTTTGGGGAAGTAGTGTCCGCGAATGCCTCTTGGTAGCATATGTGTGTGTGTGTGTGTGTGTGTGTGTGTGTGTGCGCGCGCGCGCGCACGAATAATTGACTATGATCATCTTCCCATGTCGAGGACTACAACACAATCGTTATTTTAACAGCTTTATGGAGAATTTTATTCAGAAACTAATGTTCTTAGTGTATTCGGTCATGAAACCACGACTACAATAAATTTTAGCACATTTTCATCACTCTAGAAAGAAACTCCTTAGCCATTCCTCTCTTATTCTCCCTTCCTCCAGGCCCTGGCAACCACTTACTTTTTGCCTCTATACATTTGCCTATTTTGGACATTTTGTGTAAGTGGAATCAAAAGTTATGCAGTCTTTTGAATCTGGCTCAATTAATATCATGTTCTTTTTTAACCCTCACCTGAGGATATGTTCATTGATTTTAGAGAGGAAGGGAGAGAGAAACATTTATTGCTTGCCTCCTCCAGGAGGCCCCTACTGGGTTCAAACACACAACCTTTTGGTGTATGGGATGATGCTCCAATGAACTGAGTCACTCAGCCAGGGCTGAGTTTTTAAATGTTTTTAAGTGGTGTACTAGGAATAATTTTATTTATTTATTTATAGAGAAAGGAGAAGGGAGGGAGAGAAACATTGATTGCTAGAGAAAAATCCATTCGTTGCCTCTGCCATGCCCCAAACCAGAGCAGGCAGGCAACCCAGGCACATGCCCTGACCAGGAACCAAACGTTTCAGTTTGCTGGATGACACTCAGTCCACTGAGCCACACCAATTAGGGCGGAATCATTCTTCTTTGAAAAAATTTTACTAGCTTTTATTTTTTGGAGTATTTTAGGGTTTGCAGTAAAATTGGGCCGAAAATACAGAGTTCCCACTGCCTTCACAAGTACATAGCCTCCTCCACTATCAACATCCCAAACTAGAGTGGTACATTTGTCAAGTGCTTTCATCCATTATGATGATCATGTGGTTTTTGTCTTTATTTTATCCCTCTGGGAGGTATTACATTCATTAATTTTCAGATGTTAAACCAACCTTGCAATCCTGGGATAAATCCTGTCAGATTGTTATGTATAATCCTTTTTATATGTTGCTGGATTTTGTCTGCTAATGTATTTTATTAAGTATTTAGTCTTATTAATTTATTTGTGGTAAATTTAATAATTTACATTATTATCCACAAATCTCCAGAACATTTTTGTTTGTTTTAAAGATTTTTATGTATTCATTTTTCAGAGAAAAAGATAGGAGGGAGAAAGACAGAGCGAAAAACATCAATATGTTGTTGCCTCTGGCCTGAAACCCAGGCATGTACCCCAACCAGGTATCAAACTGCAACCCCATGGTTCACAGGCCATTGCTCAATCCACTGAGCCACAATGGCCAGGGCTCCAGAACATTTTTATGTTGCAAAACTGAAACACTGTACTCATTAAATAACTCCTCATTTACCCTTTCCTTAGCCTATGGCAATCATTCCCAACCACCATTCTACTTTATGTCACTATGAATTTGACTGCTTTAGATACCTCATATATGTGGAATCATACAGTATTTGTCTTTTTGTGATTGGTTTATTTCACTTCATAAAATGTCCTCAAGTTTCACCCGTGTTGTAGCATATGTGGAATTTTCTTCCTCTTTAAGGCCAGGTAATATTCCATTGTGCGTATGTACCACAGTTTGTTTGTCCGTTCATCTCTTGATGAACAACGGGTTGCTTCCTCCTCTTGACTGTTGTGAATAATGTTGCTATAAATATTGATGTACAAATATCTCTTAAGAATCTGCTTTAGTGGAACCTTGGGACTCCAAGATGATGTCAGTGGTACCACTGAAGAAGAAACTCGTGGATGTCAAAATAGGGGAGCTGCCAAGCTGAATAGTGATGCAGGATTTTACCCCTAAAGACACTGATGGAACATTTCAAAGAGGTTACTACTGGTATTTCTAAATATATCAATGTGAAGAAAGGGAGTGTCCCTGGGGTTTCTATGGTGCTGCCAGTTTACATGCTTTTCAACTACTGCCATTCTTACAAGGAACTCAAACATGAGGAGTGATGCAGGTACCACAAGGTCCCAGTGTGAACTCCATATTCCTGACCATGACCTTTGCCCAGCACCCCTAAATCCTTTCATGTTGTAATTAACACCTAATATAAAAGATGACTGGTTAAAAAAAAAACAAAAGACCCTGCTTTGAATTCCTTGAGGTATGTACCCAAAATGGAATGGAATTGTGGGCTCATAAAATAATTCTATTTTTAATTTTTGAGGAACTGTCATGCTATTTCCCATAGAGGCTGCACCATTTTACATTCTGACCAACTGTGCGCAAGAATTCCAATTACTCCACATCCTTGCCAGCACTTATGCTTTATTTTTTTAATATCTTATTTATTATTTTTAGAGAGAGGGGAAGGGAGGGAGACAGAGAGGTAGAGATACATCAATGTATGGTTGCCTTTCACCTGCCTCCAGCTACAGACCTGGCTGGAGACCCGGCTTACAACCTGGTTATGTGCCCTGGCTGGGAATTGAACCAGTGACCTTTGGGTTCGCAGGCCAGGACCTATCCACTATACTACCAGCCAGGGCTGCTTTTTTATTTTTTATAGTAGCCATCCTAATTGGTGTGAGGACAGTAGAGTTTTTTCAATATTGAAGACAGTCTTACTTAATCATTCCTGTTTTAAACAACTGCGTTTCATGTAATTTCTCTAGCTCTTTCTTCAACCAATTGGAGGTTACTTGCCTTTCTTCTTCCCCTTCTTCTTCAACTTCTCCTTTTTCTTTTTTCTTTTTTTTTTAAAAAAGAGTTTATTTCATTATTTTTAGAAAGAGGGGAAGGGAGAGAGGCAGAGAGGGAAAGAGACATCATTGTATGATTGCGTTTCACCTGCCTCCAGTCACAGACCTGACTGGAGACCTGGTTTGCAACCTGCTTATGTGCCCTGGCTGGGGAATCGAACCTGCGACCTTTGCGTTCGCAGGCCGGCGCCTTAACCACTGTGCTACCAGCCAGGGCTAACTTCTCCTTTTTCTTTGTGATTCACGATGCTTATCTTTTCCTGTGCTCACCTCAGAGGTGAGAGATTGTCTCATGATTCCCTAGAGTGTTACACAACTGTTGCTTTCTCATAGTAGATCCCATGTAAATCTTCACACATGAAAACGTTGGAAATAAGGCTGTAACCTAAGGTGAAATGTGCAAGAGGCCTGCTGTCCTGCTTGCAGGTGCTTACAGAAGACACAGCTGAGCTGGGAGTGAAGTCTGCAGTGTATTGCAGTATGAGTCCAACTGAGGGCTGCTGGTTCCACTCGGATTTTCAACATCATAGCACCTAGACCCTGTATGTGTGTGTCTCCCTCACTAGGCTATAAGCACCACTGAGAGCAGGCACCCTTAGAGCCACCTCTTTCCAGTCCTAGTATTGTTTTGAGATGCCACATTAAATCTCTTGAGACATGGAGAGGGGCAGGTGCTGTAGGACTTAAACCTTGGGTCAAGCCCACATGACGGCTATAGAAAGTAATATAACGTCCATGGCTAAGAAGACAGTTTAGCTAGTTCCCTACTCTACACCTCTGTGTCAACCCAGTAGGTGCTCAATAAACGTCTGAACATAGGTCAAGCCTGGGTACAAAGTGGCAGGGAGCCCCAGAGCAACACAGCTAGGGCTCTGGTGAGAGTGGGGGATGAGTGCTGGGACAGGAAAGAAAGATGATACTGAGGGATCTTGGGCAGCAGTGCTGTTCCGCTGTCCTTTGGCAAGTGCAGCCCAGCCCAGGGCCTGGCACAGAATCGGATCAACAGGTATTCGGGTGAGGTCTGAGGTGAGGGGGACTTGTTGAGGATTGAGGTCTTTTGCCTGCTTTCTACTCAATACCTAGAACATTCCTGTCTGAAAGAGCTTTCTTCAGTTATGCAAATGTTCTAGATCTGTGCTGCCCAAGAGAGAAGCCACAGCCGCCACAGATGGTTCTTTATTTTTATTTTTTAATTTTTTTAAAATTTATTTATTTATTTATCTCTCAGAGAGAGAGAGAAGGGCAGGGAGAGAGGCAGGGAGGGAGAAAGACATCA
The DNA here is from genome assembly GCA_004026585.1 of Noctilio leporinus. Taxonomy (NCBI): domain Eukaryota; kingdom Metazoa; phylum Chordata; class Mammalia; order Chiroptera; family Noctilionidae; genus Noctilio; species Noctilio leporinus. Next base: position 26,675 of record PVIW01011835.1, on the reverse strand, counting down.
ATGTCTGGTTGCCTTTCACCTGCCTCCAGCTACAGACCTGGCTGGAGACCTGGCTTGCAACCTGATTATGTGCCCTGGCTGGGGAATCGGACCAGCAACCTTTGGGTTCGCAGGTCGGCACCTTATCCACTGTGCTACCAGCCAGGGCCACAGATGGTTCTTTAGCACTTAAATGTGGCTCGTGGGCCTGAGCGGGTTTGCACACTGTACTTTTAATGGCCTTGGAGAGGGGCTAGAGGTCCACTTAGTCAAGTTTGTTGGCCTGCCCTTGCCCTCCAGTGGATCCTCCAGGCAAAGAGGGTGAGGCATAGTGTTGGAGACCTTCTGGGCTATCCCTATTGTCCCCCAGTTCATGTCCATTATTTCTCAGATAAATGGCAGGAGTATGGAAGACCTGGGCCAGGTACTGCGAAGGAGCTTATGATGGATAAGATACCTCCTTATCAAATGTTAACCATGCAGAGCAAACAGGGGCAGGAGAGAAAGAGGTAAAAAGGAGATATACAAAGTGACAAGGTCTGTAGGGGCCTTGAAGTGCCCCTTCAGAGAACATAGAGGTAACCACAAAGGTGTTACTGAGTTCCCTTACTCAGAAATGGAATAGGTTAGAACCTGACTACATGAATCTGTTAAGAAAAGGTGAGGCTTCTATATTTCTCATCACCTTCTCCTAGGACTGACATTGCTTGTCCAAGTCTGGATTCTAGTCAGTCTATAAGGTGCACTATATACTCGCAGGTACTATAACTGAAATTGCACTTTCAGGCACTTTCCCTCACTAAGCATGAAATGAAGAGGAATTAATGTCAAAGCCTTTCACCCAGTTTAGAGCTGCCAGTGCAACCCATAAATATTCCAGGTTCAAATCTCATCCTTGCCTATACTAACAGGTTTTGGACAAGCTGTTCAACTTTCTGATAACTGATATAAGGATAACCATCCTCATAAGGACTCCAGAATGTGAATTTCAACTAAGATAATCTATTATCACTGTGCCTATACAGTGGCACCTGGTATTTAGTTGGCCCTCAACACCATTTCCCTTTACTCAGAACAGGGCACCTTTGGTCTTTATGTGGCCTCTTGGTATATATGTTCCCTGAATCTTCTCCTTCCTTCCTGCAATGAATGGTCTTCCTTCAAGAGGAGCCCTGCTTGTCCCTGTGCCCAATATGGATCCAGAAATTTATACAGAAAGGAGTAAGGGGCTCTACTCTTAAGTCATGAGTGCTTTATTTCTCCAAAGTGCTTCCCTGTGCTTAGATATATCTGCCTCTGCCTGAATCCTAGGCCTTACCTTAGTGGCTCCCATCAAAATGGTGGCAAGCCTGGCATAAAAAAAAAATCAACTGAGTAAATTTGAAGATCTAATTGACTTTATTAAATCATTCATGAATTGGGCAGCATCCCATCTTGCAAGCAGAGTGATACTCCAAGAAGTTATACAACATGGAAAGGAGGGTAGGACAAGAAAGTTATTAGCAAAAGGAAAACAAAAGTTCAAGGTGACAGTGTCTTTTCATTTGCAAGTGGCATACTTTCTATTGGTTGGGTTAGAAAAATCTTCCTTCTGTCAATACATCTTCCTGTTGGAAATGCAAGGTACATTTCTTTCTGTTTGGAGTAATTGAGGATGAGTGATTGGATATGAGGCCTTGTACAGGCCTTCCCAACTCCAATTTTAATTGATGTTTCCTTTATTAATTTTCACACTGGCCAAATGGGGCCTTTAGAGCCTAGAGCCAAAAAGGCTAGGCTGAGGCTTCACCTTACAGTCCAGCCTGCCTTCCCAGCACTTTCAATATCTCAGTACTTAATTGAACCTTTCCTGTTCAATATCAGCATCTTTAGTCAATAGCACATCATTATTATCTAGGCAGAATGTTCATAGAGGAAGTCTGAGTCTTTCCAGCCTCCGCTGTGTAGTCACTTTCCTCCTTCCAAATAAAATGGTTTGCTTTCCATTTGACTTTTTATTCCCTTAGTAGCCTAAGTTTACATTCTTATTTCTCTAAACTATGTGTAGGCAGAAAGAATAAGCACAAAGCTATTACTTCATCCTGCAAATACTAATCTTACTAAAACGTGTTTGGAAGGTCATTTACTTCTCTTGACTTCAGAGCTCTCCAAAGTACAGAATGAAGCCCTTCGATATTTGGTACCAACCTACCCTTTCAGTCTTCAGTTTTACCATGTGTGTATCTGGTGCTACAATAGAAAGCAGCATCGTTCTCTTCACATTCAGAACTTGTCTGAATTCCTGGCTTATGCCTGGCACATGTCCCATGTGATGTATCAGTCTGGAAAGTCATTAGGAAAAGGGGCTGTTTCATTAATTTTGGCAATCTTGACTCTCCCAGTATTTTGTACAATTATGTCACTATCCTTATGACAATAGAACTCAACGTAAAGTTTACTGCAGTTTTTCTAGTTCCTCTGCTCAAAAATTATCCTCAGAATGTCTTACTGCCTATGTTATTATTTTTTAGTCCTCACCCAAGGACATTTTGTTTTCATCGCTTTTAGAGAGAGAGGAACATTGATGTGAGAGAGAAATAGTGATTGAGTGCTTTCTCATATGTGCCCTGATCAGGAATTGAACTCACAACCTGGGTTATGTACCCTGACTCAGAATCAAACCCACGACCCTTCAGTCTATGGGGTGATTTACTGAGACACACCTGCCAGGTTCTGCCTATGTTGTGACTTCCTGCCACATTGTCTTTACTTCCTGTAGGCTTTGGGATAATGTTTTGCCCACAGAAAGTATTTTAAAGTATTAATGGGTCGGAAAGATAAATGTGTATGTCACCAGCTGAGGGGTAAGAGGTGTATCAAATGGTATATTCTCCTGTCCACAGTTCCCCTGGGCGATGGCATTGAGCTGGTAAAATTTAATGACAACACTTACATATAAGTGGAGACAGACCTATGGGGGTGGGTGCTGACTGGTTACATCTGCAATTTTCCTTTCCAGTATCTTTCCTGTATATGCTTGTATCATTATGCTATTATTAGTTGTGATTTATATGCTTCACTAGATTGTAAACTAGTGGGCATGGGCATGGCCCGTGACTTATTTTTGTAATTCGGTCTCTCCTCACTACCTAACATTATGCTTTGTACATTGAACAAATGTTATCTGATACCATCACCTCACACAGTGGTAGCCAAGAATAAATAAGATACAATGTGTAATGTACTAAGTATGGTGCTTGAACAGAAAAAACGCTAAGGTTAATTTCCCTTCCAAAAGAGTAACAAGCAGGGACCCAGGGGCATCTCTGCCTGGATGGGCAGGAGTGGCTCCCTCACTCAACTCTGCCCCTCCCTCAGGTAGGCAGGGCCTGCCAGAGAGCTGGGGCTGGTTGCTAATCCCAGGCCACGTCGCAGTTTCTAGCCTCAAAGGTCTGTCACTTGACACCAGGAGGCCAGCTTTCTGCCCTTACGCTTGCGTTGGCTTCCTCGAACAGGCTGCTTTGTCAGCATCCAATTAGAACACTCGATCTTCAGACGCCACCCAATGAGCGTGTGGAATGGGAGGATAAAAGGGCGTGAAGCCCAATCGCTGCACCATCACACTTGAGGGCAAAGACGGTAGGAAGCCAGCATGGCGTTCTGGTCTATAAAATCGATAACTGGGATCTGCCTGTGTTCCAGGCAAAGGCGGTGCAGTAGAGGCGCCGCCATTTTCCCCGAAGGCATCTTCCGGTACCTTTCCTCCAAGTTTGGGCACGAGTTTCCTGAATAACAGCGAGAGGTTTTCGTTAACCTTGCAGGCGGCTGATTCCGGTTCCCTCCTGACCTGTGCTCGGCACACTCAGTCCCGGTCTGCCGGCGGCTCCCAAATCCCGGAGTTCGCCAGGGGCCGAGGCTGGGACGGGGAAAGTTGTGGCGACTGCTTCTTGGGTCCAATGGCACCGCCTTCGGCTCCGCTTTCCGCAGGGGGAGCAGGAAAGGCCGGACCCGGCCGGAGAAGGGGAAGGAAGCCAAGGGCGGTGAAGTTTGCAGACGTGGCCGTGTACTTCTCCCCGGAGGAGTGGGGGTGTCTGCGGCCCGCGCAGAGGGCCCTGTACCGGGACGTGATGCGGGAGACCTACGGCCACCTGGGCGCACTTGGTGAGGCCTCGCCTTTTGCTTCCGCGGGGCGAAAGGGATGGAGGAGCTGGGTGGTAGGGGGCAATGTTCAGGCTCCTGGCCTGTGACCAGGTTGTGTCGGGAGGAGAACGGGGGGGACTCAGCAGAAGATGCACCGGGTAGATATTTACCCAGAATTCTGTGTGAGCTGGACCTCTGACTGGTTCTTCCCCAGGGTGCGCAGGTCCCAAACCAGCCCTTATCTCCTGGTTGGAACGAAATATCGATGACTGGGAACCAGCTGCCCTGGATCCACAGGAGTGCCCAAGAGGGTTAACATTCCAAAGAAGTGAGTGAAACAAATGCCGGTGGAGGGTCTGTAGCTTCTGATGACTCAGTCCAGAGTTACGGTGGTTAGGGGTACCCATGGTCCACGTTGCAGTGCTCCATTTCCTGAGTTCGTTTTCACAGTTCTAGGGTACTGTTTATGATGGTGCTGGGTCGGTCCACTACTCTGAGATTCATTCACATATCATATCAGTTTGCACATTAACCACCTGCAGTTCTCTATTGTGTGAATGAATCAGTGAGCTTTTAAAAGAAGCTACTACCTTCCTTCCTAAGATCCCTGCCCCCACCCTCCTTTGAATTAGGTTCTGACGGAAAGACCCTGCACCTCCCGAGTTTTCTGTGTTTTGGTTGGAGGGACCTCATGGAGAACACAGCTGCCTGGGCTGTAGGGGTCTCTTTCCACCCTTCTGGCAGGACCCTGATCAGTGCAAGACATACTGCACTCACCTCAGGATCAAGCAAGGCCCTGGGTAACGTTCACACGGGGGCATATTGAACTGTCAGGAGTTTCTTTACCAGATTCTCTAAGGCCAGAGCTGTCTTTCTAAGATTCAGATCTGACCATAATATTTTCTTGTTTAAAATCGTTCAGGGCCCTGGCCGTTGGCTCAGTGGAAAGGTGCTGGCCTGTGAACCCAAAGGGTGCTGGTTCAATTCCCCAGCCAGGGCACATAACCAGGTTGCAAGCCAGCACTCCAGCCAGGTCCATAGCTGGAGGCAGGTGAAAGGCAGCCATACTTTCTTCCTCCCTCCCTACCCTTTTCTCTGAAAAGAATGAATAAAATCTTTTAAAAAGAAAACAAAAACCGTTCAGTTTTTGCCAAAGCAGGTTGTCAAATGTCTGTTAGTTATTTCTAGTTCCTTGGGGAACTTGATAAAAATACAGATTCTTGGAACCCATCCCAGAACTAGTTATTTAGTGTTATTGATGTCTAGGAATGTGTGTGTTTTGGTAACTGTGGTTGATAAGGATGTATGTTTAGGTTTGAGAACCACTGGGTAAATATAGTTCAAGGCTCTTACTCTTAACAGCAGTAGTTCTCAGCGTATGTCCTCAGACCAATAGCAGCATCACTCCTGGTCACCTTAGAAATGCAAATTTGTGCGCCCCTTCTCAGACCTGCTGAACCGGAAACTGGGAGTAGAGCCCAGCAATCTGTTTCAGCAAGCTTTTCAATGCTTCTAATCACAATAAAACTTGAGAACCATTCGCTTAGAAGGCCCTACCAAGGTAGGAGCTGGATCCTACCAGTTGCCAGATCCTACCTTGTTTCCACTTCTTGCCTTACACTTCTTCAAAAAAATTTATTTATTTTTAAGGTTTTATTATTTTTAGAGAGAAGGGCAGGGAGGGAGGGAGGGAGGAAGGGAAAGAAACATCAATGTATGGTTGCTTTTCACCTGCTTCCAGCTGGAGACCTGGCTGGAGTCCTGGCTTGCCAACCTGGTTATGTGTCCTGACTGGGGATTGAACTAGCGACCCTTGGGTTCACAGGCCAGCGCCAATCCACCTAGCCACCAGCCAGGGCAACAACTTTAAAGTAAGCTAATCTCCAAGAGATCTTCTCCAACTTCTCCAAAGTGGGTCAGGTGCACCTCTAATTCCCTCCATATTTTCATAGCATGTGTCACTAACACTCCTTGAAGATGGGCTGAGTCTATTTGTCTTATAACCTGTAACACTGTAATAGGCAAGAGTAGTAACCCAATGTTTGTTAAATTAATTTCTTCTATGTCCTTGTAGGAACCAGAACCAGAAAGAATAATGAAGAGAAGGAAATATTCCCACCGAAGGAGGCACCCCGAAAGGGGAAGAGAGGGAGGAAACCCAGCAAGCCCCGGCTGATTCCCAGACAGACATCTGGGGGTCCCATCTGCCCTGACTGTGGTTGTACCTTCCCTGATCACCTGGCCCTGAAAAGCCACAAGTGTGCCCAGAATCTTAAAAAGCCTTACCCTTGCCCAGACTGTGGGCGCCGCTTTTCCTACCCATCCCTGTTGGTCAGTCACCGGCGGGCACACTCTGGTGAATGTCCTTATGTTTGTGACCAATGTGGTAAACGTTTCTCCCAGCGTAAGAATCTCTCCCAGCATCAGGTTATCCACACAGGGGAGAAGCCCTACCATTGCCCTGACTGTGGGCGCTGCTTCCGTAGGAGCCGGTCTTTGGCCAATCATCGGACTACACATACGGGTGAAAAACCCCACCAGTGTCCTAGTTGTGGGCGACGCTTTGCCTACCCATCCCTGCTAGCCATCCACCAGCGCACACATACAGGAGAGAAGCCCTACACCTGCCTCGAATGCAACCGCCGCTTCCGCCAGCGTACTGCTCTTGTCATCCACCAGCGCATCCACACTGGCGAGAAGCCATACCCGTGTCCAGACTGTGAGCGCCGCTTCTCTTCCTCCTCTCGCCTGGTAAGCCACCGGCGAGTACACTCTGGGGAGCGTCCGTATGCCTGCGAGCATTGTGAGGCTCGCTTCTCCCAGCGCAGTACACTGCTTCAGCACCAGCTCTTGCACACAGGAGAGAAGCCCTATCCCTGCCCAGACTGTGGACGTGCCTTCCGTCGGAGTGGCTCCCTAGCCATACATCGCAGCACGCACACCGAGGAGAAGCTGCACGCATGTGATGACTGTGGCCGCCGCTTTGCCTACCCCTCACTACTGGCCAGTCACCGGCGTGTTCACTCAGGCGAGCGGCCCTATGCTTGTGACCTGTGCTCTAAGCGTTTTGCCCAGTGGAGCCACCTGGCCCAGCACCAGCTTTTGCATACTGGGGAGAAGCCTTTCCCCTGCCTTGAGTGTGGCCGTTGCTTTCGCCAGAGATGGTCTCTGGCCGTCCACAAGTGTAACCCTAGGGTCCAAAACTGTAGCCCTAGAACTCCTATAGAGGGACCCAGTCAGAAAGACAGTGCCCTTTAGAATGGAAAGAATTGTCTTAAGTTCATTTACTTTCACGGGCCCAGAGAAGAGAAGTAGAAGCCCCAGGTCACACAGGCTGCCCTCGGAACTAGAACTCAGGTCTCCTGCTGCACAGACCTAAACTTGTGTATATTCCACCACACTGGCTGCCTTACTCTTGTCTAGAACAGAGTCCCGTTAGGAGAGGTGACCATTTGGTTCAAGTTTACAAGCTACCCCACCCTAAAAGCATTTCTATGTGTGTCCATCAGGGTAAAAGTTCTCCCCATATATTTTAGGGTCTGTCTGCCTTTCTAATTTGCAAATAGGGATTACCTGCCCCCTGCATGCATCCAGGAGGATCTCATTAATAGGTGGCTGAATCTTACTCTGCCTTTTCCTCCATACCAGGTTTAAATAAACCTTGTTTAGCCCCCTTTTACAACACTCCTGCTAATTTTTCTTTTACCCTTGCTTTAAAACTCCCTTTACAGGGAGCTCACTACCTCACAAGGCAGGTCATTTCATTGTAGGATAGCTGTGATCTTCAGACAGTGGTTAAATGCTACATTCTCCTTCCCTGTAAACCTTGCCCAGGATATGTTTGATTCTACATGGAAGCCTTTCAGGTAACATAATCACAACTACTTTGCCCCCCATGTTTTCAGGTTAAGTATTTGGTCAGTCATTCCTTAAAGATAGGGTTTCAAGTCCCACACATGATCTCCAAACAGGTGTTGGTTTTTCACTGTCCCTTAAGAAAAATAAGGCAGCATATCTTCTTGTTCTATACTTGTTTTGTTTTTTTTTTAAGATTTTATTTATTATATTTAGAGACAGGGGAAGGGAGGGAGGCAGAAAGGGAGAGAAACATCCAGGTATGGTTGCCTTTCACCTGCCTCCAGCAACGGATCTGGCTGGAGACCTGGCTGGGAATCCAATCAGTGACCTTTAGGTTTGCAGGCCAGCACCTATGCACTGATCCACTAGTCAGGGCTATACTTGTTTTAACAGCTCTAGATTGCATTGGATTTGGGAGGACTGGCAGCACTGTACGAGGAGTTTATTGGTTTGCAGGGTTTTTTTTTGTTTGTTTGTTTGTTTTTTAATCATGATTTTAGAGAGAAACATTAATCATTTGCCTCCAACATGTGTCCTGAGGATCTGACCTACAGCCTTTTGGTGTATGGGACGATGCTCCAGCTCACTGAACCACCCAACCAGGGTCCTAAGTTTTTTTTAGCTGCAAAGCTAATTTTTTCTGCACCCTGTGTTTGAAAAATTGGTTCTAATTAGACCTGGGACATAAGTGTAGTGAGCTTTGGGTAAAGATTGATCTTAAGGAAAAGCAGTAAGAAGTGAAAAGAGGACCAGTTTGTGCTTTATCTAGTGGATTTGAATTGGTTCCTGGCAGCCAGTGATTGGAAAACCCTAGGTCTCACTTAAGCACAGAACCTTCCATGAGTCCTTAGTCAACATTTTTTTTTTTTTTCCCCATAGAATGAAGTGAGCTCATTCAAGGAGGATAGGAAGTTAGGTGATTGTATATAGAGCAAAGAGTATACATACATACAGTCATCAAGTTGTGTTCATGCCTGGCCCCTTGTAAGAACCAGAAGGCAGCAATGTGTCTTAATCTTTGATATGCCTCTATGGCGCCCACCCCTGGGTAGGTAGGTGCTTAGTAAAGCTTTACTGAATTGAATGAACAGGCCTATCACTTTACCTTGGGTAGCTGCACCAGATTGGAATTTCCAAACCTGTCTTGTCTCATTCCAACAGCTGGAAGGGGTCATCCTATCCCTGTTACTTCTTCCTTCAGTTCTCCTGATCGCAGCCCCAGAGTTGGGTAGCAATTGGGAAACAGCTTTTGTGATTACTTCTGTTCTGGTGTTTAGCAAGTTGCATTGTGATCGTTTATTTCTCTTTGGATGATGAGCTACCCCAAGGTAGGGGGTCAGACCAGATTTGGTTGCATTAAAATGTCTATTGAATGAATTACGTTTCTTGTGGAGTTGCTGTTTATAAAATGTAAGTATAGTTCCTTGCTAAGTAGAGATTTTTACATTTCTGATGGAGACCTGCCTTACCCTAGCAAACAATTTCTGCTAACCCCCTGTTTTAGAATGGGCTCCTTTTTTTTTTTTTTAATTTTATTGTATTACATCCATCCCCTTTTTGCCCCCCTCTGTCCCCCTCCCCACCCACCCATTCTCCCCAAAGAGAATGGGCTCTTTTTCTGTACTTATCACCAGGTCAAGCTACTCTTTTCCTTACCAAGGAATTTATAACTTTCTTTGGGCCTGATTATAACTCATTAAAACTTGGGAGCCATTAGTGACCAAGTTCCATTGGTGTGGTCTACAGAAGGCAGAGATAAGAGACAAGTTCCAGATTTCAAGCCCAGACTCTCTTCACATAGTTTGACTTTCCATTACTTGCAACCAAAAGAATTAACTGATACGTAGCCTCAATAGGGGTTGATTTCCCATCTGCTTTTATGCCTATGTATGAGCTATGAAGGAAAATTTCTGATCTCCCACCTCAGTTAAACCTTCCATATCACTTTAAGTCTTTCATATATCTTGAGCCATTGAGTACATTCTCCGTTACTAAGAAAACAAAGTATTAAACAGGAACTCATTCAACATTTTGCTACCCACGCCTGACTCCAAATTTACCAGTGTAACCACTCACTCATTTGCTTCCATCCTACCCAAAGAAAGCCTCTCATATGCAATGCTCATCAACATAGCTGTGCCTGAATTTCATCAGCTGCTCCTCAGGGGTTTTGCTCTATTATTTTTCTCTCTCCTCTTAGTGTTATGATTACAGAGTCCTCTCTTGTATGGGACATACACACCCTAGCTTATAAAAATGCTAAAATCTACCTTTAAAAACAGTAACTTTCCCTCTGGCCTCTGTCCCTACTTCCTATTTTCAGCTAAGTTTCTTGAAGCAATAGCTATTTTGTTTATTCTTTGACCTACTGCAATAGGATTACAGCCATTTCGTTGAGTATTTATGATACACCATGTACTGTGATAAGCATTTTAGATCTATTCCAATGTAATTTTTACAGTAATTCAATAAAATAGGTGTTAGGAGGTGCTTCTCCATGGGTTTGTTATGTTGCTACATATCTTGCTGAGTATACCCTCAAATTCTCAGGCTTTAGCCAATTCTAGATCGAGAGCTTGAATGAATGCGGGAAGGCTGAATACTATTGATGAAGGATTGTGTTACATTGGCAAAATCATATTCAATAAAATCTTCCTAATCTTTTCCAAATGTACATGGAGCCATTCACCAGGGTCGCTAGAGCGGATAAATAAATTCAGTAAAGTAGCCCTGCTGGTGTGGCTCAGTGGATAGAGCATTGGCCTACGAACTAAAGGTTCACTGGTTTGATTCCCATTCAAGGCACATGGCTGGGTTGCAGACCAGGTCTCCGATTGGGAGTGCACGAGAGGGAGCCAGACACTGATGTTCTCTCCCTCTCTCCCTCACCTGTCCTCTCTAAAAATAAATAAAATCTTTTTAAAATGTTAGTGGAAAAAAATTAAATGAAGTAGCAGGATACAAAATAAATATCCAGAAACCCATTGCATTTTTGCATACCAATAGTAAACTATCAGGAAGCGAAACTAAGAACAGTCCCATTAACAAGTGCATTAAAAAAATACCTAGGAATAAATTTTACCAAGGAGATAAAAAACACATGCACTCAGAAAATTATAAGACACTGAAGAAAGAAATTGAAGTTACAAGTAAATGGAAGCATGTACTATGCTAATGGATAGGAAGAATTAACATTGTTAAAATGTCCATACTCCCTAAATCAATCTACAGAGTTAATGCAATACCTATTGAAATACCAATGATCTATTTCAAGAACTAGAACAACCCTAGCTTTTGTGGCTCAGTAGCTTGAGCACTGGCCTTCAAGCCAAAAGGTCACAAGTTCAATTCCCAGTCAGGGCACATGCCTGGGTTGTGGGCCAGGTTCCCCATTGAGGGCTTGTGATGTATTTGTTGCACATCAATGTTTCTGTCCCCCTTTCCCTTCCTTTCCCTCTAAGTAAATAAAATATTTTGAAAACGTTTAAAAACAAAAAGAGCTAGAACAAATAATCCAAAAATGCATATGGAATCACAGAAGACCCCAAAATAGCCATAACAATCTTGAGAAAGAAGAACACATTTGGAGGAATCATGGTATCTGATATCAAACTATACTATAAAGCCATACTAATCAAAATAGCATGGTACTGGCATAAAAACAAACAGATCAATGGAACAATATAGAGAGCCTATAAATAAGCCCACACCTACATGGCCAATTACTATTTGATAAAGGAGGCAAGAATATAAAATGGGGTAAAGACAGTCTCTTCAATAAATGGTGTTGGGAAAATTGGACAGATACATGCAAAAAAAAAAAAAAAAAAGAAAGAAAGAAAGAAAGAAAGAAAAGAAACTACACCCCTTTCTTACACCATATAAAAAATAAACTCAAAATGAATTAAAGACTTAAATGTAAGAGTTGAAACAATAAAACTCCTAGAGGAAAACATAGGCAGTAAAATCTCTGAAATCTTTCTTAGTAATATATTTTTTCTGATATATCTCTTCCGAAAGGGAAACAAAAGATCAAAATAAACAAATGGGACTACATCAAATTAAGAAAGTTTTGCACAGAAAAAGAAACCATCAACAAAATGGAAAGACTACCCAACTAAATGGAAGAACAATTTTTTTTTTTAAAGATTTTATTTCATTATTCTTAGACAGAGGGGAAGGGAGAGAGGCAGAGAGGGAGAGAGACATCAATGTATGGTTGCGTTTCACCTGCCTCCAGCCACAGACCTGGCTGGAGACCTGGTTTGCAACCTGATTATGTGCTCTGGCTGGGGAATTGAACCTGCGACTGTTGGGTTCACAGGCCGGCACCTTATCATATTTTCTAATGATGCATCTGATAAGGGGTTAATATCCAAAATTTTAAAGTACTCATGAAACTCAACAACAAAACAATCCCATTTAAAAATGGGCAAAGGACCTGAATAGACACTTCTCCAAAGAGAACATACAGATGATTAATAGACATATGAAAAGATGGTCAGGGCACTAATTATCAGAGAAATGCAAATTAAGACCTCAATGAGATCACCTGACACCTGTCAGAATGATTATCATTAGTAAAATAACAAACAAGTGTTAGCAAGGATATGGCAGAAAGGAAACCCCCATGCACTGTTGGCAGGAGTGCAGATTTGTGTAGCTACTATGGGAAACAGTATGGAGGTTTCTCAAACAATTAAATATGGAATTGCCTTACGACCCAGTAATTCAACTTCAGGGTGTATAACCAAAGAAACCAGAAACACAAATTCAAAAGACTATATGCACCCCTATGTTCATTGCAGCATTATTTACAATAGCCAAGCTATGGAAGCAACTCAAGTAACCATTAATAGATGAGAAGAGAAAAAAGCTGTGGTACATGTATACATTACTTGACCATAAAAAAAGAATGAAATCTTACCATTTGTTACAGTATACTAGAGTGTATTATATACTAAGTGAAATAAATCAGAGAAAAAGAAAAATACTATGTGATTTCACTTATATGTGGAATCTAAAGAACAATATAAATAAACAAACAAAACAGAAACATACTCATAGAACAGACTAATGGGTGTGAGGGCAGGGCACTGGGTGGAAAAGGTGAAGGGACTGGGAAGTACAAATTGGTAGTTAACAAAATAGTCATGGGGATGTAAAGTACAACATGGGAAATATAGTCAGTAACATTGTAATAACTATGTATGGTGCCAATTGGGTACTGGCAATATCATGGGTCACATTTTGTATAGGATATGATTGTTTAAACACTATGCTGTACACCTGAAACTAGTGCAAAATATCAATAGTATCGAATGTAAAATAATTGAAAAAAATTTCAAATTATGACACAGCATTAAAAAAAATTGCCCATAGCCCAAATTTACTATCTATTCAATTCACTGGCAATATTCATTTTTTAAAAAGAATATTATATTAATCTCTGAATTAAAACTTAACAATCAATATAAAGATGCCCTGACCAGTAAGTTTCAATTGGTTAGATATCATCCTGCAAAGTGAAAGGTCAGTGGTTCCATTCTGGTCAGGGCACATGCCTGGGTTGTGGTTCCATTCCTGGTAAGGATGTGCGGAAGGCAACCAATTGATGTTTCTTTCTCACATCAAAGTCTCCCTCCCTTCTTTCTCCTCTTCCTATCCAAAAAAAAAAAAAAGACATGCAGAAGGTACTGGTTTGGAAGATATTGCTGAAAACAAAAGCAGGAAATGACATGCATGGGAAAGAGGCAGAAGAAGCACCTAGAAGAAAAGATATCACAACAGGACCAGGTAGTCTTGCTTTTAGCAGTTTTCACGTTTTAAGTCTGTGTTCCTAGTCCTGGCTGCTGCCAACAATGAGTCAACTGATAACAATGAGTCATTCTTGCAAATAAAATAAAATATTATACTCACAGGATACTTTGTACAAATTCTGAGTGGTGTTCAAGAAATTAATTTGGAAGCAAAATAAGTTGGCTTTTAAAATTACTACAGAGGGTGCAAAATTGTGATTCTTTGTGGTAAAATTGACCATTTTAACCATTTTCATTTTTTAAAAAGATTGTATTTATTTATTTAATTTATTTTTAGAGAGAGGAGAAGGGAGGGAGAAAGAGAGGGAGAGAAATATCAATGTGTGGTTGCTCCTCTCATACCCCCAACTGGGCACCTGGCCTGCAGCCCCTAATGTGACTAGGAACCAAACTGGTGACACTTTGATTCACAGGCCAGTACGCAATCCATTGAGCCACTCCAGCTGGAGCCATTGTAGTCATTTTTAAGTATATAAGTGCATTCACAATGTTCTATAGCCATTGCCACTCTTTTCAGAACTTTTTCATCACCTCAAACAGAAACTCTGTACCCATTAAAAAAATAAACAATTGCATTAATGTTGTATTCATAACTTTAATAGTTATTACCAAATTGCTTCCCAAGGAGGTTGAATGAATTTACACTCTTGTTAGCAATATATGGGAGTTCCTCTAAATACACTTTCAATAACACAGTGTATCTATCTATCATTCATTCCTTTGTACGACAATTATCTTGGGCAACTACCAAATGCCAAGTAATGTTCTGGAAGATGGAGATGCAGCAGTAAACAATGTCTTCATGGAGATCAGAGGCTGTAAGGAAAAGGGAGACAATATCAGGAAGTGGTCAGTGCCGCATGAGTGGGTGAGAGATGAGGGTATTATTTTGCAGCAATGTCAGCAAACTTTTTAACCCTTGCTTATCTGATAAGTGAAAAATACTACCATGTAATTTTAATTTGCATTTCTCTATTACAAAGAATAATATGAATTTTTAAAAATGTTTTTGAGAGATCTCTGTTTTCTTTTATAAGAATTATTTATATTATTTACCTAGTTTCTGTTGGGTTGTCAGTCTTTGCTTTCTGGATTTGTAGTTTTTGGGTTTTTTTTTAAGATTTAATTTATTATTTTCAGAGGGGAAGAGAGAGAGGCAGAGAGGGAAAGAGACATCAATGTATGGTTGCCTTTCACCTGCCTCCAGCTACGGACCTGGCTTGCAACCTGGTTATGTGCCCTGGCTAGGAATTGAACCTGTGACCTTTGGGTTCACAGGTCAGCATGTATCCACCGAGCCACCAGCCAGGGACTATATTGACTTCTTAATGATGTTTTCACCACATAGTCTTTCTTTTTTTCAGGTTTTCACCCCTTGTTCTTTGGAAGTTATACATTGTTTTAGAAGTTACCCTTAAATTTTCACCAGATACATTTGACTTAAGTCTAATGTTTCCTGTTATCTGTATGCCTCTCTATTTTTTTCCTTTTCTTTTTTTTTAAATGTTATTGTTGTTGTATTACATCCATCCCCTTTTTGTTCCCCTCTGTCCCTCTCCCCACCCACCCATTCCCTGCAAAGTCAATCCCACCTGTTGTCCATGTCCATGTGCCTCTCTATTTTTAATCTAAAATAAAAATACTTTAAATTTTGAGCCTTGATTCCAACTGTTATAATTTATAAGGCATTTAATTTTAATATTATTAACAAAACATTTGTTATTCATGTTATTATTGATTTAGGGATACTGAGATTCAAAATATAATTTCCCATTTCAGTGTTTAGGTTGTATCTTGCTTACTCATGTATCATGTTTTATGCTTTGTAATATTTCTTTGACCCTTAAGAAAAAGAGTATAATATATAGAAGAATTAATGTGAATAGCAAAAATCTATATTGTTATTTTTCTAGTCAATACTGCACCCCTTGTTCTGGCTTGCCCCTACCCATTCCATACTGCACAGGAAAAAGAGTAATGGATGACACAGTGATACAAAAGCTAGGAATAGTGCTTCTGAGGAATTTGCCGTATTTCTTACAACAGGCATTTTCAGGCTCAATTTGCCAGAGCACACCTGATTAGGGAACTTGTGCACTTACTTGTTCATACAGGAAATGTAGCCATCTTTGGAACTATACTTTTCTTGGCCTTTGGAAGCAGTGATGACCTCAGTTGGCAACAGTGTTTCAATGGAATCTCTGAATTATTGGAAAAATACATGTTTTGGTAGCTAAGCAAAGAGGAGATTGGGCAATAATGCTGAATGGTATAGTAAGCCTCTTTGGGGTGATATCAGGTACTTCCTTTTCACTTTTATTGTAAGCATAGTATTTTCAGTGTCTTGCTAAAGGATCAAAAAGGTTTTCATCCTTTTGGGGAAAAAATCTAATGTTGACTGAAATATCCACACTCTGTAGTAATATAAAGACTACAACAGTTTCACTTAAGTCATTATACTCCCATTTGGATCACAGCAGAGGCACTTTCCTACAACTGATGGGTAGGAGTAATTACATGACAGATGTATTAAATAAGAAAAAATAAAATGTTCTACTGGCCCTGGTTGGTGACACAGTGGATAAGGTGCCGACCTGTGAACCCAAAGGTTGCTGGTTTGATTCCAAGCCAGGGCACATAACCAGGTTGCAATCCAGGTCTTCAGCCAGGTCTATGGCTGGAGGCAGGGAAAAGCAACCATATATTAATGTCTCTCTCCCTCTCTGCTTCTCTACCTTCCTCTCTCTCTAAAAATAATAAATAAAGTCTTTTAATAAAAAAAAAGTTCTTTAGTGGAGAACTGTAACTTCTGAGTAGCAAAAAAAAAAAAAAAAAAAGTTCTGCCATAAATAAACCCTTACATGTATGCTAAATTAATTTTTTAAAAAGATGCCAAGACAATTCAGAGAGAAATAGTCTTTTCTCAACAAATGGGGTTGGCCCTAGCAGGGCAGCTCAGTTGCTTAGAGCATCGTCTTGTTACACCAAGATTGTGGATTGTGGATTCAGTCTCTGGTCAGGGCACATACAAGAAGCAATCAATGAATGCATAAATAAATGGAATAATTCTCTCTCTCTCTCTCAAATCAATTTTTAGGAAAAAAATCATTGCTGATTTTAGCAAAAACATTTTTTTTTTTTTACATTTTAATATTTTATTTATTATTTTTATTTTTATTTTTTTATTTTTTGCAAGTGAGAAAGTTCACTGGATTTATTTTAAAAGAGAAAGCTGTATTCAAGTGTCAATTAAAACCAGAACCATCCAAGAGATGCCCACTGCTTTTGGTAACACAGGTACAACATTTGCTTGTCTAAGAAGTCTTTCTGTGCTGGCATAAATGTGGGAATGCAAGACAAGAGTGAAGCAATACAAGGCAGAACAGCAGGTGGGTGAAAGCTTTTATACCTTTTACTCTAATGTGCTCTGGTTCTACTTTAGGGAATTAAAGTGAGCAGCAGGTCACCTCACAAAGAACTTTACCATCAAAGAACACTTGCAAAAGTCTAAAACAGATTTGAAGTTGTTACTAAAGTTATACAGGGAGGTCAGTGGGGAAAAATAGTTTGTGTTCTCAAAAACCAGGTTTCACACAACTGCAGGCACTAAATCTAGTTGCGTGCTTGCACTAGAAAAGAAGAGAATAATCTTAATAAAGGCTGGTCTTTTTCATGATGCGTAGGAACTCCTGCTCATTGACTTCCCCATCACCATCACGATCAGCTTCATCAATCATTTCCTGCAGCTCCTCATCAGTGAGGTTCTCGCCCAACTCCTTGGCTACCCGTTTCAGATTGTTGAATGATATTGTCCCAGTTTCATCATCATCAAAGAGCTTAAAAGCTTTCAGGATTTCTTCTTTGGTATCTTTCTCAGACATTTTCTGAGTCATCACAGTCAAAAAGTCATTAAAGTTCATTTTTCCTATCCCTTCCTTATCAATTTCACTTATCATTTTCTTAATTTCTTCTTTCTTGGGTTCAAAGCCCAGCGCCCTCATTGCCACCTTAAGTTCCTTAACATCGATAGTCCCAGTGGCATCAGTATCGAAGAGATCAAAAGCTTGCCGGATTTCCTGTATCTGCTCTGCAGTAAGCGCCGGCTTAGGACTCATCCTTTTTCGCTGGGCAGTTGATGCCATGTTTGCCTTCTTAAAGTTAGAAGCCATTACCAAAAGACTCCGCTACAGGTTGTTACGGCAACCGACGTACATCTATTTATTATTTTTAGAGAGAGGAGAAAGGAGAGAGGCAGAGAGGGAGAGAGACATCAATGTATGGTTACCTTTCACCTGCCTCCAGTTACAGACCTGGCTGGAGACCTGGCTTGCAACCTGGTTATGTGCCCTGGCTAGGAATCGAACCAGTGACCTTTGGGTTCGCAGACCGGCACCTTATCCACCATGCTACCAGCCAGGGCTAACATTTTATTTTTTAAAAAGATTTTATTCATTATTTTTACAGAGAGAGGAAGGGAGGGAGGAAGAAAGATAGAGAAGCATCCATGTATGGTTGCTTTTCACCCGTCTCCAGCTGGGCACCTGGCTGGAGACCTGGCTTGCAACCTGGGTATGTGCCCCGACTGGGAATTGAACCAGTGACCCTTGGGTTTGCAGGCTGGCACCAATCCACTGAGCCACCAGCCAGGGCCAGCAAAAACCATTTGAAAACAAATGGTCCTGGGATAACATATAAAAGAATTAAGTTGGACCTCTATCTTCAAACATATACAACAATGAACTGAAATGGACTATCGACTTACATGTAAGAGCTAAGACTATACCTCTTAGAAGGAAACATAGTCATAAGTCTCTGTGACCTTGGATTAGGTCATGGTTTATTTCTTAGCTATGACACCAAAAGCACAAGTGGCAAAATAAAGAAAATAGATATATTGATCTCATCAAAATTAAAGCATTTGTGTTTCAAAGAACACTTTGAAAAGAGGGAAACACAATCTACAGAATGAGAGAACATATTTGCAAACCATATAGCTGAAAAGTGATTTGTGTTCAGAATATATTTGAAGTCCTGGCTGGGATGGCTCAGTGTATTGAGCACCAGCCTGCAAACCAAAAGTTCTGTGGTTCAATTTCCACTTGGCAAATACCTGGGCCACAGGCCAGGTTCCCTGTTGATGAACACTTTAAGTGTGTATTGCTTTTCTATTAAAATGCATAACCTGTGTAACCCAAACCTCTATCAAGATATAGAACATTACCATCATCCTAGAAAGCTCCCTCATACTCTTTCCTAGTTAATTCCATCCTCACCTCACAAGAGGCAACTACTGTTCTAGTTTTGGCATTCAGAGGCAGCCGATTAATGTTTCCCTCCCTCTCTTTGTCCCTCCCTTCCTCTCTCTCTAAAAAATAAATTAAATATCTTTTAAAAAAGAATATATATTATATTTTAAGACCCCATACACTGATACCAAAACCAGCCAAGGGCACAAGAAAATTACAGACCTAAAGGAACCATGGACATGGACAACAGGTGGGATTGACTTTGTGGGGAATGGGTGGGTGGGGAGGGGGACAGAGGGGAGCAACAAGGGGATGGATGTAATACAATAACAATAAAATTAAAAGAAAAGAAAAAGAAAATTACAGACCAATATCCCTTATGAATACTGGTACAAAAATTCTTAACAAAATACTGGCAAGCCAAAGAATCACATTAAAAGGATTATACACAATGGCTAAGGGGAATTTAATCCTGGAATTTGATAATAGTTGACAGATAAAAATCAATCAATATAACATGCCTCGTTAATAGAATGCAGGCATATTGGAATGAAGTCATAATAGAATGATTATCTCCACTGATGCAGAAAAATAATTTGATGGAATTTAATATCTTTTAATGATAAGAACATAATACACTAAAAATAAAAGAAAATTTCCTCCACTTGAAAAAGGCCGTATCTGAAAAACCCATAGCTAACAACATAATCAATGGTGAAAGGCTGAAAGTTTTCCCCCTAGAATCAGGAACAAGGTAAGAATGTTCATTTTTGCCTCTTCTGTTCATTATATTGGAAGCTCTAGCCAGAGCAATTAGGCAAGAAAAATAAAAGGCATCCAAGTTAGAAAGATAAAATTAAAATTATTTCTATTTATAGATAACATGCTCTTATATCTAGAAAACCCTAAAGATCACACACACACACACACACACACACACACACACACACACACAGAATTATAGGTTAATAAATGAATTCAGCAAAGTTCCAGATATAAAATCAACTCCAAAAATCAGTTGCATTTCTATATACTAGCAATGAACACTCATAAAAACATACCGGCACTGGCTGGTAGCACAGTGGATAAGGCTCCAGCCTGTGAACCCAAAGGTTGCAGGTTCAATTCCCCAGCCAGGGCACATAACAAGGTTGCAAAACAGGTCTCCAGTCAGGTCTGTGGCTGGAGGCAGGTGAAACGCAACCGTACATGGATGTCTCTCTCCCTCTCTGACTCTCTCTCTTCCCCTCTTTCTAAAAATAATTAAATAAAATCTTTAAAATAAAAAAAAAAGAAAAAAGAAAACATACCACTTACAATAGCATTAAAAAGCATAAGCCCTGACTGGTGTGGCTCAGTGGGTTGGTGCCAGCCTGCAAATCCAAGGGCCAATAGTTTGATTCCCATTCAGGGCACATAAACAGGTTGCAAGCCAGGTCCCCAGCCAGGTCCCCAGCCAGGTCCCCAGCTGAAGGCAGGTGAAAGGCAACCCATACATGGATGCTTTTCTCCCCTTCTTCCCCTCTCCCTGCCCTTCTCTCTAAAAAATAATAAATAAAATCTTCTTATTTATTATTTAAAAAATATTTTTAAAAAAGAATAAAATACTTGGGAATAAATGTAACTAAGGAGAGGAAAGACTTGTATACTGAAAACTATAAAATACTGTTGAAAGAAATTTTACAAGACCCAAATTAATGGAAAGACATGAGTCGGAAGACTTAATATTGTTAAGATGACAGTACTACTGAAAGAAATCTACAGATTTAAGACAACCCCTATCAAAATCCTAATAACAATAAAAGTTTGAAACTAGAGAGAGAGGTGTTTATTGCACAACATTGCAAATGTACTAAATGCCACTTAATTATATACTTTAACATGCTTAATCATGATTTGTCTAGGCAATATCCAGCTGCTCCTTTCTCTTTTTCTCCCAACTTTTTATTTTGACAGTTATCAAACATACAGTAAAGTTGAAAGAATTCTGCAATGGATACCAATATACTCACCACCTAGAGCCTACCATTAAAGTTTTAATACACTTCCTTTATCACACAACTATCTATCAGATCATATTAATTTGTGGTGCATTGTAGGGAAACTGTCAGTACATTTCACCTGTAAATATTTCAGTATGCATATAATTACAGCTCAATATTTGTTTTATATATTTTTTTACTTTTAGTTGAACTTACATAAAATAAAATGCACAACTTTAAGTGTGTATTGCTTCTTCTATTGAAATCCATACCTCTGTAACCCAAACCCCTATCAAGATATAGAACATTACCATCATCCTAGAAAAGAGACAACTACTGTTCTAATTTTGTTCTTCCCTTAGATGTTTTCCCTGTTATAAAATTTCACATAAGTAGAATCATATAGTGTATAACCCCTTGTCTAAGCCTTCTTTCATTTAACATAATGTCTTTCAGACTTGCTTTTGGACTTCTGGCCAAGATGGAGACATAAGTAGGGATTCTTCACCTCCTCACACAACCATAAGAAGAATTACATCTACCTCAAAACAAATAAACAAACAACAACAACAACAACAACAACAAAACAGAACTACCAGAAAATCAAATTGCATGGAAGTCTAACAAAGATAAAGAAGTAATAACTCATCCAGACAGGTGGGAGGGGCAGAGCTGAGGAGCTGGGGCAGAGAGGACATGGTATGGCGGCAGCAGCAAGGCTGGGGCTGAGGCCTGCTGGTGGAAAGAGCAGTCACACATTATAAAAGCCTGGAGGGACACGTGGGGAACGATCCCAGCCCCAGGTCACACCCCGCAGCTCATGATGCCAGTCCCAAGAAAATAAAACCTCATTGCTTTTGGCTGTGAAAACCAGTGGGGGCTGGGGCAGCAGAAGAATTTTTGCCCATCTCTCAGAACAGTTTGTTTTGAGGGTCCCCACAGTCCTAGAATATACACAAAGTTACCCACTTGGGGAACCATTATTGGAACAACAGCTAGAGGGGTGCCAGTTACATACAGGAAGCAGGTGAAGTGACTAGAAAAGGGGCAAGTGCTGAGCAAGCAGCATTGTTCCCTCTCTAACCCCTCCCCCACATACAGTACCAAAGGGCTTGTGGAACTGGTCTGCCCCCTACAATGTAACAAATATGATAGTTTGCTCTAATACACAGAGGCAAACATAGGAGACTGTCAAGTTGAAGAGACAGAGAAGTATGGCCCAAAAGAGGGAGCAGATCAAGGTTCCAGTGGGAGAACTAAGAGACAAGGAGATAGCCAATCTAACATATGCAGAGTTCAACTGTTCACAGAAATGATTGAGTACAGCAAATGCATAAGGGAAGAAGTGAAGGTTATACTAAGTGAAATGAAAAATCCACATGAAACTAATTATGAAGGGAAGAAATCTGGGGTTCAAATCAATGATTTGGAGCATAAAACAACAACAACAACAACAAACAGTGAACCAGTACAAAATAAAGAAACAATAATTTTTTAAATGAGGAGAGGCTTAAGGACATATGAAACAATTTTAAATGCACCAACATCCAAATCATAGGGGTGCCAGAAGTAGAAGAGGAAGAGCAAGATACTGAAAACTTATCTGAAAAAAAAGTAAAAGGAAAACTATCCAAATTTGGCAAAGGAAATAGATATACAAGTCCAGAGAGCACAGAGAGTCCCAAACAAGCTATATCCAAATCAAACCACACCAAGACACATCATAATTAAAATGCCAAGGGTTCAAGACAAAGAGAGAATCTTGAGAGCAGCAGGGAAAAAGAAGACTTACCTACAAAGGGGTTCCTATAAGATTATCAGCTGATTTCTCAAGAGAAACTTGGCAGGCAAAAAGGAACTGGCAAGAAGTATTTAAAGTGCTGAAAAGCGAGGACCTACAACCAAGAGTACTCTATCCAGTAAAGGTATCATTTAGAACGTAAAGGCAGATAAAGTGCTTCAGAGACAAGATAAAGCTAAAGGAGTATGATTACTAAGCCATTATTATATGAAATGTTAAAGGGACTTATTTAAGAAAAAGAAGTTCAAAACTATGAGCATTAAAAAGACAACAGCCCTGGCTGTTGTGGCTCAGCAGATTGAGCACCAGCTTGCAAACCAAAGGGTTGCAGGTTCAATTCCTAGTCAGGACACATGCCTGGGTTGTAGGCCTGGTGTCCAGTTAGGGGCATGTGAGAGGCAACCACACATTGATGTTTCTTACCTCTCTTCTCTTTCCCTCCCCCTCTTTCAAAAAATAAATTAATAAAATATTTTAAAAAGATTTTAGAGAGAGGGGAAGGGAGAGAGGCAGAGGGGGAGAGAAACATCAGCATATGGTTGCCTCCCACCTGCCTCCAACTACAGACTTGGCTGGAGACCCGGCTTGCAACTTGGTTATGTGCCCTGGCTGGGAATCTAACCAGCAACCTTTGGGTTTGCAGGCTGGTACCTATCCACTGAGCCACCAGCCAGGGCTTAAGATCTTTTTTTAAAAATACAACAACTCCCTGGCTGGTAGCACAGTGGATAAGGCGCTGGCCTGCGAACCCAAAGGTCACAGGTTTGATTCCCCAGCCAGGGCACATAACCAGGTTGCAAACCAGGTCTCCAGTCAGGTCTGTGGCCGGAGGCAGGTGAAACGCAACCATACATTGATGTCTCTCTGCCTCTCTGCCTCTCTCCCTACCCCTCTTTCTAAAAATAATAAAATAAAATTTAAAAAAATACAACAATTATCGACAACAGAATCTAAAAAAATAAAAACAAAAACAATCTAAGCAAAACCAACAAGAATAGAACCAGAATCATAGGTATGGGGACCATTTCAAAGGTTATGAGCTAGGAAGGGGAAGGGGGGAAATGGAGAAATGGTGCAGGGATCAGGAAACATATTTGGTGGGTACAAGATAGGGAGAACTTGGGGGGAGGGGGGAGGTAGAGGCAAAGAAGGGGAGCAGCTTAGACAAGAACCTAGTATAAAGGAACCATGGACATGGACAACAGGTGGGATTGACTTTGGGGGGAATGGGTGGGTGGGGAGGGGGACAGAGGGGAGCAAAAAGGGGATGGATGTAATACAACAACAATAAAATTAAAAAAAAAAAAAGATAGGGAGAACTTAAGAAAAACAGAGGGAAGGGTGAAATCAGAGAACTTATATGCATAACCCATGGACTTAAACTAAGGTGGGTGGGACTGTAGGAGGTAATGGGGATCCTGGATAGTGGGGAGAAGAGGGAAAAAAATTTGGGACAATTGTAACAGCATAATCAATAAAATATACTTAAAAATAACAATAAACTGGGTGGTTTAAAATAATACAAATTTATTATCTATCTTATACTTCTGCATATCAGAAGTCTGAAAATAGTCATACAAGACTGAAATCAAGGTATTGGCAGGGCTGCATTCTCTAAAGTTTCTAGAATCCATTCCTTGTCTGTTTTGTCTTTTAGAAGCTGTCTGCATATCTAGTTTATGGCTCCTTTCAAGCAGAGCATCACTGTCACCTATTTTTGTTGTCATATCTCTTCTGATTTTGTTCCTCCTGCCTCTCTTTCATTAGGACCATAGTGATTACGTTAGATGCAGGATATGTGTAGGATAACCACAGTGGTCTTCCCATTATAAAATCTTTACTTTAAATGGAGAATCCAAAGAACCTATATGTGCATATATGCACAACTCATGGACTTGAACTAAGGGAAAAGGGGGTTGCTGGAGGAAAGGGAGCAACCAGGCAACCAGGCCCCAGAGGGGAGCAAAGGGGGAAAATATTGGGACGACTGTAATTGCATAATTAAAAAATATATACTTACAAAATTAAGATTCTCTTAGGAAGGGCGGAGAATATTAGACAGGCAAGTAGAGTGATTAACTTTGATGGAATTTAAAAGGAGAAACTGGATTCTGCCAGAGGCCATGTAAGAATGTTAAGAGACTACTGCTTTGGGGTTTTTTTCCCCTGCACTTACTAAATGACAGTTTGTTTTATTAAAAATGCCTTCTGGATGGCGACAGAGTAGAGAGCAGTGCTGATGGTGTTCTTGAGTACCAAAGCAGCTAGAGGACAAGATAGGGAGTGTGAGATGTCTTCAGGACCCTAGGAATTAGAGCGGGCAGCATCTGGACACAGGGGAGCACAGCCCAGAGGCAGAGGAGACCAGCAGGAGCGTAGGTGAGGTGGTTCCTGACTGACTGGCCAGTGGGCCTAGGTCGGCTCTGGGCAGTGGCAGCTCTGCCCAGGGGGGCAAGTTTGACTGGGGCCAGTTCCGGGCTCCCTGGCGACTGGAAGTCTCAACAGTGAGGTGCGGGCAGCGAGGGCAAACGCCATAGGGAACATGGAATCGAACTCTTGCAGGGGAGGGACTGTGTGAGAGACTCACTCCGGCAACAGGGAGAGGAGGCTCTGCACGGGGCTAGAGGCGGAGGAGAAGAGTCCTGCGGGGAGCTGGAGCAGGGGAGTGGGGAAGTGCACTGGCTGGGGCAGTGAGAGGGCAGAAAACGGTGCTGCTGGGCCACCGGGGAAACAGCAGCTAGAAGCCCCTGCGAGGGGGGAGGCCCAGCCCTGCGCAACCACACAGGCCCCCAGGCTCCGCAGAAACTCCGAACGGCGAGCCAGTGAGCTGGGAACTAAGAGCGGGGGCAACTGACCCGCCATTGTCAGAGACAAAGGCTGCACCGCCCACGCCTGGGAGGGGCTCATCACAGAGGCCCGGTACAGGACTCCTCAGAGAGCAGGTTGGCTTGGAGGAGTGGTGCCCGCCCTGGAAGGGCGGGACAGTGTAGGCGGACCCCGGACAGTGTTGACTGACAGGGGCGGCCTCCTCCCGGAACTGCGGGGGTGGGGCCAGTTGTCACAGGGGCCAGCGAAGTTGCGGGCTGCCCTGCAGGGGTGCTGGGTGCTCATCATGGGCAGGAACCTCTGCCAGGAGTGGGAGGGGGCACCCCGCAGGCTCCAGAACACCGGCAGCCCTAAAACCCAGCCAGGCTGTGGAAGGCCCAGCCTACCTAGGGATGGACACTCATAATCAGCCCTGACTGTGACAATCAGAGGCCCTGCCAGGTGCCAAGACCAGCTAGAATATAGACTATAGACTGTAAAGTCCTGACCAAGAAAAAGAGGCAGCATCAGGAAAGGGATTGCTGCCAATCTCAAGCACCTGAGTTATACCGAGAGCAATATGAACTATTAAGCCCCAACATATCCTTTGCAAAAGTTACTTCTCACATATTCTTAATCCCCACAATACCTCAATCCACCTAAATACCCAAGACCCTCCCCCTACTCTTGAATTAAAGTCTATTCACTCTGTGGCTATAACGCATTCCCAGTCCTCAATCTAAGTATTCCTCCCTTCCCCAGCCTTTCTAAACCCTTTCTTTATTCTTTTCTTCCTCCCCCCCCCCCCTCTTTTTTTTTTTTTTTAATTTTTCTCTTCCTTTTCTTCCTGGTAAAGCCCTCAGGTTCTGGCTCCACCTGGACCAATCAGAAATCATAAAGGGGGAACACACAGCTAAAACCTTTCTTTATTAATATTGATTTCTCTTTGTCTTTTTACTTTCTCCCCCCCCCCTCCTTTTTTTTTTCTTTCTTTCTTTCTCCTTTCTTTTCTCCCTGATAAAACCCACTGGTCCTGGCTCCACCTGGACCAAACAGAGACCATAAA
>PVIW01011834.1:0-35297 GCA_004026585.1 Noctilio leporinus | reverse complement strand
GGGGGGACAGAGGGGAGCAAAAAGGGGATGGATGTAATACAACAACAATAAAATTTAAAAAAAAATAAAATAAAAAATTAAAAAAAAGAAAATCAGCCAGACAGCAAGCAGGGACACAGCACAGAAGAGGTGGTCGAGACGTGCATCACTTATGACTGAACCATCCTGGCATCCCTATTGGGTCTCCGTGTATTCTTCTCACTTGCCAGTAGATTTCACTTTTTCATATTTTGTTTAGAGATTTTTATTGCTTACATAAAACACTTAATTCCTTGAAGTCCTCTGGAATATTTTTTAACTCCTGCTTTGAAGGCCATAGTAATGGCTTCCAAAAGGTAAAACAAAGCAGTCTTCCCAACCAAAACCACATGAGACTGTCTCAAACCACCAAGAGTTTTTACCTCTGAGGAGAGAGAGGCTAGGACTGAGGGAGGTGGACAAAAGGGAATTTAGAATCATATGTAACATTTCATTATTTTAAAAGAATAACGTATTTCTATATTATATAATTTTAAGTAATATTAAAGTATGAAATAGAAGTTATTTGCTTCATTGAACTGGCCATAAAAAACGTAAACTCAAATCCTTAAAATCTTTCATGTCCTAGCATATATATAGATACATACACACACATATATGTGTGTGTGTGTATACTTTTATTTAGTTTAAATGTTAAAAATAAGCCATTGCTTTGATGTATCAGTCACATAACTGAAGTAACTGAGCATTTCACTGAATTAATTTCATTGATTAGTTTAATTTTTTAGTTACTTTGATCTCTTTACTGAGCTAGTGTGATTTCAGTAACACCAATTTGTTTTTAAAATTTTATTTGGTGTTTCTACATCTCTAACCATGCAGCCTTCTGTAAATTTATGCAAGAATAAGTGCCATCAAGTCCTTCAAAATGACCAGTTTGGAGTCTATACAAAGTTCTTCACTATGTGTGGTCCACCTGCACCTCTCCCTGTAGTTGTCCTGATGCCATTTCAAACTTAACATTACGGAGTTTCAGGCTTCTTTATTTTTCATAAATAGAATTAAACTACATTATTACACTGATGTGTACACATGGATGAACGTGTATTATACCCTGGGTTACATCTGGTTGATTTCTAGCAACCATATATAATGTTTTTAAAATTATTTTAAAGGCCTTAGTTCTCTTGAATTATTTTCAATCCAGTTTCTCATTTTCAATTAAACTATATACTAGAGCAACAAATTAATATTACCTGTCTCTATTTGTACATTCTTGCATTTCAGGAGCTGATTTCTCTCTGGCCCAATGTGGCCAGCAACAATATAATTTACAGTATGAATATAATAAACTTATGTTCCAGGACTGAATGAGGGTTCCACCCCCACCATTATTCTTACTACTAAGTTGCTTTGTAAACCAATCATCTGAAGATATTATAATATTATTTTCATCTTGCCCTCTCTCATCTCCCCAAGCAAAAGCCTCTAGACTCTTACAGGGTTTAAATAACCGCAACAGCAGGGCACAGCGCTGCCAGTCACACAGGACCACATCCTGTCCAGCAATAATTGGCCAGAGCACAACAGTGGCTCCCTTTGTTAGACTGGGCACACATGTGCTCCAGTTTATTCCAGGTCTGCTCCCAGCTGACTCTGCTGTTTCCTCAACACAGAAGTGGGATTTCAGCTACCAGTTATCCTCATGATTGCATTTTTTTCTTACAGCAAACTTTAACAGAAAACTTAAATAATCTTTGCTTATGCATTTCAGTTGTCCCCAAAGGCATTTGAGTTTGCCATTCCAACTCTAGAGCCTTTTTGAGTTTTGATGCTAAAGGGCCTTGGGTGGTCTCAGTTCTTCTGTAGACTTGGTATCACCTGCAGCTCTGTGCTGGTTGCACCTGTGCTTGGAAGGCCTTACCATGTCCCACTTCCAATCCCAAATAAGTGCAGAAGATTTTGTCTTAGTCTGCTATTTCTAGGAATGGGGTGGGCCTTGGCCCAGTTGCTGAGTCAGCTCTACTGCTTGTACCCTGGGAAATAAAGGAGTCTGAATTTCACAGTGGGAAATGACCTATCTCCATTAAGTCTCAGCATTCAGCTTTTCCCTGTGGCTGGTGTATCACTCAGGATAGGCTAGGCTAGGCTGCAGGAACAAACAATGAAAAAACTATCATGGCTGCAAATTACACAAATATATTTCTTACATATGTAACATGGCTGCTGTGGGTCAACAGCTAAGTTCAGTTTAGTGTAATTGTTCAAGGACTATCTCAAAGGTTACTGGTTGTCATGTGCAATGGTTAATTTTATATGTCCACTTGACTGGGCTAGGGAATGCCTAGGTAGCTGGTAAAACATGATTATTGGGTGTGCTCATGTAACTATTTCTGGAAGAGTTTGTATTTAAATTGATAGACTGAGTAAAAAAGACTGTGCTCACCAATGCCAGTGGGAATCATCCAACATGATGAGGACCTAAATAGAACAAAAACTCAGAGGAAGAACACATTGTTCTTTTCACTTGAGCTGGGACACCCACCTTCTCCTTTTCTCAGACCTTATGACTGCTGCTTCTCAGGCCTCTGTACTCAGGCTTACACTACTGGCTTCTCTAGTTTTCCACCTTGCAGATGGCCCATCATGGAGCTTCTTGGCCATCATAATTAGGTGAGCCAATTCTTATTATATGTATTCAGTAATACACATACATGTACGTATATTGGGTCTGATTCTCTGAAGAACCCTGACCATTATATCATGTCAGAAAAAGAGAATTTTGAAGAGTCTTATGCTGGCTATTAAATACTCAAGCCCAAAGTGACTTACATCCCAGAACTAGTCATGTGGACACACTCTTCTACAAGGAGACAATGGGGTGAAATGCTGGAAATAAGTCAGTGCATGACACTGATGACTACCACAATTGGTTCCCAAGGACGATGGTTAACAAAAGGGTAATATTATCCTCAATTCCTTTTCTGATTATAGATTTGCCCCACATACACACCAAACCCTTATTTGGCTATCACATTTCCACATTTTGCCATGTGGGGTTTATTGTTTCAAACTTACTTTGTATTTTACCACTAGCTCTATCTTAGCCTAATTCATGTTAAAATTCTTTCCAATGAAAACTAGTCGCTTTCTGTCTTTAAAATAAAATTCACATAGGGAGACTGGAAAACAAGTCAAGTAGCTATTTGGTATATAGCTCAGAAGCCTGCCCCAGTGGGTAACTATTCTTCAGTTTTCTGTTCCATAAAGTAAGAACAAAACTCCTACCAATAATCATGTTATAAGGTTGGGACTCCTAAGTGGAAAAAAATCAAACTATTCCCTCCTATATATCTAACCATACCTTCAGTAAGCGGTTTCCTTTCCAAGTAATAAAGACTGATAATCTTTTTGTCTTTAACAATTGCAGCATTTAAAACTATTATAAATTTGAATAAATTTCTAGTTTTTAATTTTTGAATCAAGCTCTCTTCAAAAACAAGTGCAAACTTCTAACCATAGTCAGTTCTGCCTAAACAATTTTTCGCCAACATGCCACCTTTGCACAATTCCAGTCGGGCTCTCTCAGTGTTTACTCAAACCTTCTGAAAGTATGCTCTACTGTAATGACTAAATCTTTTGAAAAACTACACTTCCCAGACTGTCTTGCTGCTCAGACCTGGATGTGATTTGGGTTCTCCTAATCAGGTTGTAATTGAGTGAGGCTTGACTGTGGGACTCAGCAGGTATCTGGGATAAGAAGGATGTGATATGTGAGTTTTGCTTATGAAAGTTGTTCATTATTCATTATTCTTAGAGAGAGGGGAAGGGAGAGAGACATCAATGTATGGTTGCCTTTCACCTGCCTCCAGCTACAGACCTGATGAGACCTGGCTTGAAGCCTGATTATGTGCCCTGGCTGGTGAATACTCATAGAGGTCATGCTCCTGAAGTTGGTAGCTATGTTTCCTGCTTCCTGATTTACCAAAAACAACTTTCAGACCACAATAAAAGTGGCAAAGTTCTGGATTTGGTAGCTTTAGTGGTGACTGTCAAGTCAGTGGGGAGTTTCTTCTTTAAGATGAAAGGCATTATCCTTAATGGCCTCTTCAGCTTTAGCAGTGACCATGAAAACCATTTATAATACCCTATGTCCCTTTAGTCTAGCTAAAAGAGATTCTTCTACCATGAACTGACCGATAAAGATGGTCATTATTTCACCACTAGTGGGTCATTTTGTTTCATGCCCAAGCCTTTGAGTTTTTTTCCTTTCCTGAGAAATAAACACCCTCCCCTTCTTGTTGAAGGCAGAACCATAATCACATCGTGAAACTTCTATCCATTCTGAAGGCAATTACTCATCTTGAATAACAACCAACCAGAGCTCAAATGACTCCTGCAATTCTCACTAGATAGCTCTGTGTCTGTAGATTTAGGGATTTTGTTGACTCCTCATCTCTATATTTTATTAGGAATCCCCTTTCCATATTTCCTAACACTGTCACTTCACAATGCTGAGTACTAATTTTATTTTTTTTATTTATTTATTTGTTTGTTTTAAAAGTCTGAGCTTTTTTTTTTTTTTTTTAAAGATGTTATTCATTATTCTTAGAGAGAGAGGAAGGGAGAGAGACATCAATGTATGGTTGTCTTTCACCTGCCTCCAGCTACAGATCTGATGAGACCTGGCTTGAAGCCTGATTATGTGCCCTGGCTGGTGAGTACTCATTTTATTAAGACTTTCCTGTATATCCTAAACTCTATGTGAGCAAAGAAATAGGTTGTGAACTACAGGGTATTAAAACCCACATGGTGAGATGAAGAGATTCTAAATCAAAGAAGAAAAGGGAGGAGGAGAAAACTAGTTCTAAATATTCTTTTCTCTCTAGAGGAAGTTAGCCATTTTGTAGCTATAACTCCAGCTCAGAAGACAACCTAAAATGCATACATAAAGAAAATAATCCACTATAGTTAACAAGTACCAAAATGCAATTGCAGGTAGTAGCTAACACAAACACTGCTCACTTGGGGATGCTTTTTAGGAGAAATGTGCAGCCACAGGCCGGGGCACATGGGGGTCAAACCTATCATCCATCAGTGTCAGTAGTTTTTGCCAAAAGGATGCTAGAAAGGGTTGAATAAAGAACAATTATTTTGATTTCTAGAGTTGAGTACCTTCTATTAAACTGTTGGAAATTTTTCCTCTGACAAAACAGATATACTTAGATACTACGTTTGAATTACTTAAAGATAGAATCAAAGAGCTTTAGAGCTAATACTTTGTAACACTATAATAAAATTATTGTGTTAATGAGGTTGATTGTTCAAAATATTACACATTTAAATATCTGTTGACAAAAATAAGGCATTGGCCTTAAAGTAAGTTTCTTTAAAAAAGAAAGTACAACATTTGAGAATGCCTAATTCATTCTAAACAGCTTAGGAAGAGACAATGAAATGAAATAGCAATGAAAGTTTGGAGTAGGCCTGAATTCAGCTTCTGACTCTTGAGGCTTGTGAGTGGATTGACTGGGTTAGTTTACTGTTTTAGGCCTCAATCTCCTAATTTTTAATGTAAATTATTAAAGGTATGCACCCTAGAGAATAGCTGTGACGATAATGAAATAATGTATTGAAAGTTCCTCTGCTCACCAAAAGTTAACTGTCATTATCATTGTATGCATCAATCTCAAGGTGTGATCAATAGCCCGGAATCTGGATCCCACTCCTGCTTTAATTTTATACAAATTTTCCAAAAATTAAAAGCTTATTAAGTGCTTTTGCCCTCAAATCTATCCATCAATGCAATTGTTTTACACATTTTGTTGTTGCTGCTGAGAACAGAAACCACTCTATGAAAAGGTGGTCAAGAGCTCAGATACTAGTGTTAGATGAAGGGATTGAACACTAAATTCACTACAATCTACCTGAGTAACCTCAGACTAGTTGCTTAACCACTGTGATATTACTTAACCACTCTCAGAAACTCATCTCTATTTCCCCATTTGCAGAGGGGCAATAATGGCTATCTGATGAGATTAGGGTTTTTTGTTCATTTTTTTAATTTAATTTTTTATTAGTTAATTTTATTTATTATATTATTGTTGTATTACAATTGTTTCATTTTTCCCTCATTTCTCTCCCCTGCCCACCTCCCTCAGTCAATCCCTAGCTCATTGTCTGTGTCCATGGGTCTTCCTCACTAGCTCCTCATTGGGTCACTTCCCCTGCTTTTGTTGTTATACAATGGAAAAGCAGTAATAAGCATTCAACGAATATTAGATTCCCTTCCTCTTCAACTATTTGATATCTGATAAGCCAATGAAAACTTGTAGTGGTTGCCTATTACTTTATTAAAAATTATCCAAAACTTTAGTTGTTTAGGACAATAATTTATTATTTTGTATGATTCTGTGGGCAGAATAGACAGTTCTACTTCCCATGGTGTCAGCTGAAGCCCTGGGAGAACAGGATGGTTCTAAACAGACCCCTTCAAACAGCTGTGGCTGTGGCACATCTGTGGTTATTGGCAGAGAATTTGGCTCTTTTCCACTGGAGAGTCTCCATATGTCTGCTTGAGCTTCCTCACAGCATGGTGATGTCAGGGTAGGCCAAGTTCTTACTGGCACCTTGCCTTCAAGAGCATGAATAAGAAGCTGCCAGTCCTCCTAGGGTGGGGGTGGGTATTCAGCAAGGACATGAGTACCTGGAGGCATGGTTATTTCTCCTTAAGACCCTGAGAAACATCTATCACATCTGCCTTAAGAAACTTGGAAGGTTGATTGCCTCAATCAGAGCTACATTAGGTATTAACATTTTAATCTTCCAGCCTGTTGGTGTGTGTGGTACTCTGGGGTCTTATCTGTGGCCCTGGATTATCTTTTTCTCTTAAGGAGCCTCTGCAATTGCCACAAACATTGAGTGGACCAACAAGGATTAGGAGGTGAAACCCATCAGCTTGCTGCAAATAAATGAATATTCCACAACACACACACATATATACAGATTTTTGTTATCAATAAATACATAGGTTTTCATAAAGAGCAGGGTCTCAGGCAAGCAGAGTACCATTTAGGGGAAGTAGAACAAGTGTCCTTATGTTTGAGTTGACAGCAAGGCTAAAATATGCAAGATGTGAACTTTGAAACTCAGTCCAATAGTATCACTTCACCTGACAGGAAGAAGAACTAAGTAATTGAGAAATAAAAGTAATTTGTATGGTTCTCACAGCCTTACTCATACACAATGGGATATCATTTAGAATAGTAGTGAAAGGCTTCTTGTCCCCAGGAAGCTCCCTTGTCACTCTACCAGAATGCCACCAGAGTTGCTTCTTGCATGATGTGCTCTTTAGAAGGTCCTTGCTAAACAGAATAATGAGGCAGCAAAAAGAGTTTTCTTTATTTTTTTTTCTTAAAGATTTTATTTATTATTTTCAGAGAGAGGGGAAAGGAGAGAGGCAGGGAGGAAGAGAAACATCAATGTATGGTTGCCTTTCACCTGCCTCCAGCTGGACACCTGGCTGAAGACCTGGCTTGCAACCTGGTTATGTGCCTTGGCTGGGCATCGAACCAGCAACCTTTGGGTTTGCAGGCCAGCACCTTATCCACTATGCCACCAGCCAGGGCTCCAAAAAAAAAGGTTTTCTATTAGCTCCCAGCAAAACAGCAAACAGCAAGAACTTCTTGAAGTTAAAAGATAAGATAAAGATCTGAGCTGAAGGAAATTCAAAAATGTTCAGAGCAGGGATGACTGTTGGTGATGTGACTTCTTTATATGGGACCCCCTACAGATAGAACTATCCTGTGGGATCTGTCTGAGCTCACACATGGCCTCAGAATCCTTCTTAACTCAACAGCCCAGATAAACATTGCCATAGTCAAGAGCTGGTCCTCAAAGGGACATAGATTTTGCTTTTCTGGTGAAGCGATTAAGGCCCTATGATTTCTTTTCCTCATGAACACACATATACTAATTAATATAGGATTCAGGGAAGTCTGCATAGAAGGCTGGTCCTGGCCATTATGCCAGTGGTGACTCCCATACTGCCGGGAATGGTCAAAGGGCTGGAGCTAGAAGATCTGACAGGGCAGATTTAGGCACAAGGAGCAGTAACTTCACTTCCTCCTTTGGGCTTTGGGTCAGCCCTGTGGAAACCATCCCTGCTTTCAGAGCAAAACAAAAATTATAACCTAAAGCCCAGACCCCACCTCAGCTATTTCCAGTGTGCACTCAGGATTCAAAAGTGCCAGGTGAGGTGTTTATGACAACTTCTCCAGGGATATAAATGGAAATTACTAAAATTAGAGGTAACTCATCTATTTAGGGGAAGTTACACACATTTCTAAATCTGAATGGTGCTTGGGTAGGTTGAAGACATTGACATTCTAGCCACCCTTCATAAAGCCACCCAATATTAAGATAGTTTGGGGTGAATGTATAAAGCCTGATCACTTGTTGGTACTTGCTGTCCTGCGAGTTTTAAACAGGACTATACTCTATGAGTCTTGGCTGCTCATGGATTCACATAGACTATTTGCCCCCACCAAGTAGCTGCAACATTTCAAACTAGAAACCAGATGTTTATTTGTGGGATTTAGCCTTCCCCACAGTTTACCAAAATAACAAGCAAACTAGCCTTTGTCTATGTGTGAACTGCATTACATTCTAGTAATGCCAGGAACATATGTTTAAGTAAAAAACTCCACCAGCATATATTCCTCAAAAGAGATAAAATTATAATTCATGGAGAAATTTAGCAAGATTTTTCCTGAAATGTTTAACAAAGAGACATGTGGTATTTATGTTTATTCTCACTATTATCAAAAATGAGAACTATCAACACTCGATTGCTCTAATTGCTGAGTGTTTTAGTGGCACTTATATATCTTTGTTTCCATTAGAAGCAAAGGGAGAGTGACAAAACCTACAATTTTATTTCTAAAACAATATAGTGAGACTGCAAAAATAACTATAGTAGAAGCTTGCCATGTTTATGTCAACTCTACTAGCATTTGGAGACATTTTGTCAACTTGACCAGCCAAGGCCTGAAAAAACTTTTAAGAAACAGAAAGAGAAGGAGAAATGGAATTTAAGGTAAGTGGGCAGAGGTTTGGGGTGTAAATTGAGGAGAAAACAGGCATAGAGAGAAATGCTCACAGCAGAGAGGGGACATTACAGAGAGTGAGAAACATGAGAAAAAAATGAGAGAAACTCTTTCCCTTTGGTAACCTCATCTCTCCATTTTGGAGCTTCCAGATTGAAAGACATGCTGTCTACATCATATGGAATTGAATTCCAGCAGGTTAAGTGAAAGTTAAGAAATCATTACAAGAATTAGAAGAAATTATAAGTAAAAAAAAAAGGAGGAAAAGCTTCCCTGGTTTAGCTCCAAAGGCATAAATCATAAAGGAAACACTGACACATATTACCCCCTATAATAAAAATCATAAATAAATATAAAAATAAGTAGCATATAAAGAATATGTTCAGTACATATGACAAAAGTATCATATGACTAAGATACAGGAAACTCAAGAATAAATGGAAAAAAAAGATAAATATAAGGGGAAACAGGCAAATAACAAGGATGAGCAATTGGCAAAAGAGATTCAAGAGCCAAGTGAACAATGTTCTACAACACTAGCTCCCAAAAAATATGTTAAAACACTAACACCATTTTTATCCTGTGATATGGTAAAGGAAGACAGCAAAGGTTGTCAGAAATGCCGGAATGCAGGCTACCAGGAATGCAGGCTACCAGGAATGCAGAGGAACATAACGCAAACTTGGGGAGAGCAATTTGATAACACATTGTAGAAGCTTTTCTAAAAATGTGTGTAACTTCCATATCTGATCTTATCTTAAGAAAAATATTAAAGATCTTTGCAAATATTTAGCTAACAAGAACAAATCATGGCTACAATGTTTTATCACAGAGCAAGGCAATGATATCAATATCCAGTAATGGGAAATTAATTATAGAATTTTCTAGAACCTCAATATAATAAAGTACTAAAAAGCCATTAAAACGAAATCGTGAAAAAATGTTTAAGTACGTGGCAAGTGTGCACATTAGCAAGGGCAAAAGCACAGATGTGTTGCGGTGAAAATGGGCTGACCCATAATAGTTTTATAAGTGCTGGCTACTTTATTTTAAAAATTCCATTTTTAAGAGGAAAATATGTACATAAACACAGAAATAAAATCTGTTCATATCAAAATATTTAGTTGGTTTAGAAATCTGGAAGATATTTTCTTCTTATCTGTATTTTTGAAGTTTCCATTGAAATATGCTATATTTACTATTTTTAGAGATAAAAAAGGAAAATTAAAAAAATGTGTGTTAACAATTAATGCAATGGAAACATATTTATAATATTTATATAGGGAAAATAAATCAGCAGTGTAGTCTCATGTGTTCTTATGTATTTAGATATAAACTTTATTATTATATATATTTAAAGCAA
Organism: Noctilio leporinus; assembly: GCA_004026585.1. Taxonomy (NCBI): domain Eukaryota; kingdom Metazoa; phylum Chordata; class Mammalia; order Chiroptera; family Noctilionidae; genus Noctilio; species Noctilio leporinus. The sequence continues at coordinate 24,848 of PVIW01011834.1, read as the reverse complement.
ATATAAAATTACAATTACCTATATGTAAATGACTATTGTATACATATATAGTCATAGAAAAAAAATTAAAAGCATACACAATAAAGTGCTGAAAACATAAGTATTATTTTGGCGTGTTGTAATGAGTGTTTTTTGGAAGTTCTGTGTGCATGTATTTTCTCTATTTTCCAAAATGCATGTTGTGCAAATGCTTATTGTTTGTAAAAATGGAAAATTTATTTTAAAGAAACCTAAGATACTGGACAGCTTCCTAGAATTGAAGCTATGTCCCATTTGCAGGCCACCATGTCAGCCTGGACCCCACAGTATTCCCTCCACTTGTAAAGAGTTACCAGGCTCTGTGACTTTGTTACAATAATAGGTTTGCATTTCTCCTTTCTTTGTTTCCACTGCCATCTGTGCAGCTCAGACTTTCATTGCTCAGTCACTGCTTCAGTAAGGTCATTTCTCTGCTCAGAGAAATCAAACAGTTCCTCAGCTTCAACCTGGAGTTGAAGGTACCTCACTTATATCTCGTACCCTGCCTTATGAATCAGTCCAATAGCTCTACTTACTATTGCTCCACAGGCATTCTTTACTTCTCCACCTTTGTTTTTGCTCTAATGACCCCAACACCACCTATCCAATGGCCTTTCACCTTTCTCCAGGTCTCCCTTGAGGCACAGGTCCAAGTCCACCATTTGTGATTCCTGCTCCTTCCACCCCAGAGAAAATACATTTCTCCTTTCCAGCCCATTCATGTTACAGCAAGAGTAAAAAACATAATACAAATAATTTTTTATCCAATTCTATGAAATTGATTATATTTCTTTACATCCTGCTCTTAGCCCAGAAGCCTAGTAAATAGTAGAAAATGAAGGTTTGTATGCAAACCAAAGGCTTTCCAAGACAGGAGGCTGGCACATTCGATCAGAGCAATCCTTTAATATGTGGCTACACCAGCACTTGGCCTAATGCTGTGGCAGGGTTCTGTCCCCACATCCCCTGGGGGGTAATGAAGTATTCTTGGTGGGACCCCTAACAGAAGCCCACCAGCCTGAGGGTGTTGGGGAAGCTCTTGCGCATTCCCATGCATTTCTCCTGGTCGATGTACAGAGAATTGGCTTTGACAGCCAGGTCATGCTCCAGGGTGGCTTTGGTGTGAACCAGGGACTGCAGGGTGTCCTCGGCCTCCCTCAGGCGCTGCTGCAGGGTCTGGATAGTGTCACCCACTTCATGTACCTCATTAACAAGACTGTGGGACCAAAGAGACACCAGATATCAGTTAGTTTAGCAGAGGTCACATTTCCAACAACGATTATTAGCTGAATTAAGGACTTGCCTTCTCAAGGACACATAGCCCACTTGTATTTATAAGTTGCATGTGGCTATCCAGGAAGCTAAGAAGGAAATAAGGAGCCTCAGTGGCCAAACTGAAGAACTAGGTCCCATCTCCTTCCCTACTTTCCCACCCTCTAAGCTCCTTGTGAGTAATGGGCAGAAGCAGAAACCCACTAGGCCTCAGCAAACTGCGTGGCTTTTGGTAAAACCATCTTATTTTTGTTTGTAATCCCCAATGTGCAGGGGTGCCAGAAATCAACAGCCTGCACAGTTAAATTTAAATTTCAGATACATGTATAATTATTTTAGTATTTTTTAATTGTCATAAAATTCACATAGCAAACAATTTACCATCTTAATTATTTTAAAGTGTAAAGTCCAGCAGCATCACCTGCATTCACACCATGCAACCATCACTACCATCCATTTGCAGACCTCTCCATCTTGCAAAATGATGCCCTCATTAAACACTAGCTCCTAACTCCCCTCCCCCAGCCCCTGACACCGCCTTTCTACTTTCTGTTCCTATGGGACTGACCATTCTAGGTGCCTCATGTAAGTGCAGTCATGCAGTATTTGCCCCTTTGTGACTGACTTAATTCACTTTGCATAACATCCTCAAGGTTTATCCATGCTGTAACATGTCAGAATTTCCATGTGTCAGTATAAATATTTTTACTTAGCATAAGTGTTTTTAGTTTAAATATTGCATGCCATATTTGGGATATATATACTGAAAAATTATTCAGTATTTATTTGAAATTCAAATCCAACTGGCTGTGCTGTGTTTTAATTTGCAAACCCTGGCAACCCTGCTACAGGGGCCAGTATATTGGCGGGCCCCAGTGAGCTCTCACAGAATACTGAAATGGCATCAAAGTGCCATTTTTCTATTCAAACCCCTTTCTGCTCTCCTTTTCTAAGGGACAAATTGCAATCCTACTTAAGGAGACATACCAGTTGGCAGCTACTGTGGAGGTCAGGGCAGTAAGAGGGTGGAGAGGGCAGAAAAGAGAGTGGCATTTTGTAGCTCACATAGGTCTGTACTATTGAATTTATTTCAAAATTGGAATGTATCCCTATCTTGTGAAATTAAACAAAAGAAAAAACTTTTAGAAAAGTGAGCAAGGTAAGAAGTTTGATATAAAAGGAAAAAGAAATAATCTCTTCCTAGTGTTATCTTGTAGTGAGCAGTAGTGTATGATAGAATAAGAGGGAACATTAATGTCTAATAATAATGGATGCTGCAGCCAGGTGATAAAATATTGTGCAAGCAATACTTTAAAAATCATGTACTTGCTATCAGGAAAGAAACTCAGTATAATGTTGGTTGAAAGATTCAGGATATTAAACCCTATACGTAGAAAGATCACAATTTTGTTAATGTGCCTGGTAGAAAATACAACAACTTGGTAACATTGGTTATCCCTCAATGGCACAAAGAATTGAGAGTTTTGATTTCTTAGTTCATTTTCTGATTTTCCTATCATTAATTGATACACTGTTAATGGCAAAAAAAAAAATTTTTTCTTTTCATAAAAGAAACACTATGTTGAGAGACTTGAACTCTCTTTGACCCATTGGGAGGTTTCTAAAGCAACTCAACTGATCAGCACAATAGCTGGGAGATGTCACATAGCACTTGGACAGCACAGCAGTGGAACACTGACTGGTTTACAAACTCCCTAGGATGGCCCTGCCATGTCCACCTTCTGGGCACACCCTTCCTGTTGGATATGCTGGTGTGTGAACTACCCAGGCCTGGGTATGGAGCAGGTGGGCCACCTGCACCCCATGCCACCTACGTGTCCCATCTCAGGCAGTGGTGGTGTCATCCTTGTGGATGATGGAACCAAACCCTCTGATCACCTTGACCCCACCCTCTTCCTCATAGCCCCATCTCTCAGCCATAAAGTCCTGTTATTCCTGTCTCCCAAAGAGCCTTACTATGTGCCACTTGTCCTTCCCTTGTGTCCGCAGGCACATCCTGGAGTGTGCTTGCTCTGTTGCTGACCTCAGAGCCTTCACCCCTCTCATCCCCTCAGTCCAACACCTTACCTACCCATGCCCCTGCCATCTGCCAATTCATACCACCCTCCAAGCACAGATGAGCAGATTCTTCTCCCTCAATTCCCTCCCTCAACCTTGTGACTAGGGAGAGCCTCAAGTCCACAACTCATGTTTCCTAAGAGCACCAGCCCTCTCTCAGTCCCCTGGGTGCTAGTCATGCCTGTTTATTACATTTGCCTTGTGGATCACCAGTGCCCAAGCTGGCTTGCCTGAAGCTGACTCCAGCAGCCCTCCTGCAGTGACAAGAGGGCCCTCACTTGTTGGTTGAGGGCCAACATTAATGGCCTAGGTCACAACGGGTAAAAGGACAGGTAAGGAGCTACTCAGAGGTCCAAGTCTACAGGGTCTTTCAAGAATAATAACCAGGCCCCAAGAGATGAAGACTGTGCTGGATGGAGCCTGGAGGTTGAGCTTCCTACCCACCTTCAGGCAGCCCAAGGTGGGGAAGGACACTGCAAAGCCCCTCACCTCTGAAAGGCTCACAGGAGCAACAACAGCCATGAGAAACCTACACACCTCACCTCTTTTTCTGTCTCACAACCTGTACCTGTTTTCTCACTTTCCAGGCTTATTGCCAAGTTTCTTTTGGTCTGAGATTGGTAAACACAGAATCTGAGAACTCATATAAAGCTCATTTTGTTGTTGTTTCAATGAAGTTGGATTCAAAATTTTTTTTTTTTTTTTTTTTTTTTTACAATCCCAGGGCATAAAATATCACTAGAAAAGAAACAGATATCTAAGGGGCTACTGCCCATGACTGGGAATGGCATTGATAATGAGGGCTATTGACAGTCACATGGGCCTGGGCCTCTGCCATGGTTTCCAAAGGAATTCTGCACCCACAGGTGAGAAAAGGAGCATGTGTCTTTGCTTCTCACAGCCAAATAAAATAATAAGTCTAGTGGAAGACTTATCCTGAAAATGTACATATTAAAACATCAATGTTTTCTTTAAAAGGAACTCAAGATCCACAGAGTGTAGACAGCTGACACTCTTGTTCCTTGTTGCTATGGGAACTCAGCTAGGAGACAGGAGACTTCCTTCAACTGTCACCGTTAGAAATACATTTCCCCCCATCTTTCAAGGCCATGTTTCTCTCTCTTTCTTTTCTTTTTCTTTCTTCTTCTTCTTTTTTTTTTTTTTTTTTTTTTTTTTTTTTTTTTTTTTTTTTTTTTTTTTTTTTTTTTTTTTTTTTTTTTTTTTTTTTTTTTTTTTTTTTTTTTTTTTTTTTTTTTTTTTTTTTTTTTTGTTCTTGGCAGATCAGAGAGAGCTATTCTGCTGAAACTACTCATTTTTGGTGAATTACAGAATAGAAAAACATTTTGCATTCAAAATACAAATAAAGCTACCATAGTTTTAAAAAAATGTATCAAGATTATTTAAGTAACGCAGAGCCTGGTCTGGCCTGCCACCAAAGATGCCAAGAATGTTTAGAATTACTTTTGAAAGAACCCATTTAGAAAATTTTAAATGAAAATAAAAATCTTGAAATGAAAACAGCAATTTTTCTCAGCTCTCACTCCCTTGAGTTTATGGGCTCATTTTTTCTTAATCTAGCCAGCCAAAGGGCTGGTTTCAGAATGATCAGTTGAAGAGGAAAAATACTCCCCTCCCCCAATAATTATACTAAATTCCACTGTTGTTACTCTGGGACCATATTTTTGGCAACACTATTTTAATAAGAGATCTTAACAGAAACAAAGGTAGGTTTTGTCCTAAAGTCAATGAAAGAGCAGAGGAAACAGACACACTACAAAATGGATGGGAAATAAAGGAAAAGTAACTTGTGTTTAGCTCTGAGGGAGAAAAAAGTAAAAACCATTTGACTTTTCAGAAGCTGCTATGAATGCCTCATTGTTTGCTAAGTCAAGTTAGCCACTACTCCAAACCCATTTAAAAAGCAACCTTGGGTTTGTCTAATGGCAGTCCAAGCCCCTCTCTCTAATTGTGAGGACTCAGGAAAAATTCATGGCAATGCATGAAACTTCAGTTCAGCTTCCTCTAATCATGTTTGCATAAAACCACCATTTGTGATCTAACCCTAACTGGCCAAATAAGTGTGCATCCCTACCAGGCCCTTTGGATTTAGCATCAGGGGCCCCTGCCTGGCCTCTGGAGCAGAGAGCAGCTTATCCTCAATGATGGGCTCCGTGGGAGCAGAGGTTCCATGAAACTCACAATTAGAAACACAGAGCTGGCTGAACTTTTATATGGCTATGACCTGAGACAACAGCTTTGCTGGGAGAAGCATGGCTTCTTAGCATCCAACACAGACACCACCCATGCTGTGTGTATGGAGTGCTTTGCAGCAACAATATCTTCTGTGACCGTGTTTCATCCTCTGTGAGAAAGATGAGGATACAATGCATGCTTTGCTGACTCTCCCCATATGGTCACCAAGGTCAGATGTGACCAGATGCAGGACTGGGAATGGCAAAAACACAACGTGGGGCATGGGGAAGCAGAAGCAGATGGTTGGACTTGGGGGATAGCGCTCTGCAGTAAGCCTTGCAAGGACTCGGACTGAGGCTCTCCTTACCACCAGGTGCCACATGGCCCAAGTTATTTAGCCATTCTTGCCTCAGTTTCCTTATTCGTAAATGAAGATAAACAATCAGGTGAGATGCTTAGAACAGTGGTCAGCACAGAATGAGCTCAATAAATGGTGGCAATAGTTATTATTACTTCTGTCGCTATCTTTATTATTATTTTCATCATTGTTGGCCCCACAAAGATCCCCCTTTCTTTTCCCTCCAGAAAATTTACAGTTGTTTCTTTGGTGGAACTCAAACTCATGTTACCCACTGAATTAAGCCTGCATGCCAAGGGAATTCTACCATGGAGCCAGGTAGCAAAATGAGTAGCATCTCTTCCCAGGAACAAGTCTGGTTCCCCATATTGCCCTTCTGTTCCTGCAGTTGCTTTCCTCTGTGAAGAAGCATATATGACCTAAGAATGGCAATGATGAAACCCAGAAAGAAAAGGCAGAAGCAGGTATTGGGAAATGAGAAATGAAGCCAGAATTGGGGGAAGAGGGAAATGGGAGAACCTTAGCCAATTACTTGTAAGCCCATCTTAAAAGGAATCTTCCAAGTTAAAGTAATAATAAAATACACATGGTGTTGAGTAGAAAGACCAGGTGTCAGACTCTTGCCAAGTGCATGCAGGAGATGTGCTTGATGAAGACCAGCTGTTCTCAATTTCTGCTGAGAACAGAACAAACTGGAATGACCCAAAAGAAGACCATTGGGGATTTTAAGGGACCGTGAGGATGATCTTAATAACAAGACAGATACGTTACCTGCCAAAAGAGGCCAATGATAGCAATGGATAAGAGCAGACAGACAGGGGTCAGTGGAATTGTAATGCAAGTCTCCTTTCTGACAAGTCTGTGGCACTGAGACATACCCAGCAGGCCAACACATTCTCCTGCTTATAAAGACAATGTTCTGGAAACTTCAGAAGGGCAGAGAAACCCAAAATCTACACTGGCCTCCCTGTATAACCCTACTGTTTATCACTGTTTTGTGTGTAATATTTACGTTATTTTCTTTTTAAAAATTATGGTAAACTATACTTAAAAATCATCACCTCAATAATTTTCAAATGTATAGTTGAGTGGCATTAGGCATATACACAATGTTGTGTATCCACCACCATCATCTGTCTTAGGAACTGTTTATCATTATGCACCAAAACTCCATGCCCATTAGACACAAACTCCCCATTATTAATACTTTTACCGAAGACCCCTACACAGTGAGCACTACTATGCTCTTCTTTATGACTGGTATGTTGGCAGAAAGTGCTTTCCTGAATGAATGCTGGTGGACTGTCCCCTCCTGCCTAGGTGACTCTCCTCACCGTAACTGGGCCATGTCCCTGCAGAGCTCTAGGTTCGGCCTCCTTGTCCTCTCGTCCAGTCTGGTCTGAGCCACCTTCAGGAAGGCAGACTTGTCCTTGATGGCCTTCTTGATGGATTCTATGGTCATTTCAGTCTGGAAAATCTCCTGCAGTGTCTGCATGAAGAGAGGCAGATGTCAGAAGCTTTGATGCTCTGTCTGCTTCCCACCCACTTCCTTCCTCTTGCTCCCTCGGATGGCATAGCAGATGGCAGATGGTGACGTGGATTCACAGAGCACACCTGCTCTTTCACATCCCCAACCCTCAGCCCCACCCAACCCGCACCCCCAGGGAGCCTGCAGGGTGCTGCTGCAGTTCCCTCACTGGTCTGGAGAGAGGATTGCACACACCTTCCCAACTCCCATTTTAGGCAGTGGGGGTGAGGGGAATTTACATGGCAGATTGGCAAATAAAACATTGGAGCTTTTTTCCCCAGATCACCTGTTGTTAAATATTCACAGTTGTGTGTCTCTGTGAGGCCATGAAAGTTGGAGTGCACTTGCTCCTTATCTCCACTCTCCCTTCTCACTAACCTTACAGAGAGGATTTCCTGCCTGTGAAGAATTTACCTTGAAGCAACTCAAGGTCAAGCTTCAGGGGATCTCACTTGCAAGGGAGGACCACTGGCAATTTGGAGTCCTGATTTTATGTTTTTCTTTAAGAGGGTCTCCCAAATTGCATGAACCTGGACCTCTTCCTGGTTTCTCCTCTGTGGAGTGAGCCCCTCCTCTTTGCTTTCTGAAAACCCTTCCTTCTCTGATCTTGATTTCTGCTCTCCCATATCTCCACACCACTCTCCATTATTCCCCCTCCCCTTGCCATTTTCTTTTGGCCTTGAGACACACTCAAGTATCACACAACCTTTAAAACTTGGACTCTTTACCACCTCTCCCTCACCCAGTCTTGCCTGGGTGCTTCCAGTTGGTGCTCTCTCCTCATGTTCACTGCCCAGCGTGCTCAGCAATAGCCTTGCTCACTCCTTGCTCCTTCTACTCACCCAACTGCCCTGTGGCCTCTGTATTAGGTCTCTGACTTAGATGTCCTCATAAGACTGTGCTCTCAAAGCTAATAATGAGGCCTCTCTGATGTCCTCCTCCCTGAATCCCTCACCTTGCTGAATTTCTCTGGCCAACTGCTATCCTAATTACTTGCCTTTCTAGCTACTGCTCCTCACTGCCAGTGCAAGGTATTGTCCCCAGACCACCTCTCTGCTCCATCCCTTCTCTCTGCAGAGGTCTCATAATGATACAGATCTGGCACTTGCATAAGCCAGGAACTCTTACAACTGTCACAGGAGCTTTGCCTCCTCCTCCATACTTCTACAATCCGCTTTCAATGACCAAAATGCTGTTCCTAGCACCAACACCATGCTCCAGAGATCCCTGTCTTGCACCACTGGAAACAACTGCCTTCTTCTGCTAAAGAAGCAGCATTTTATCTGTAGCTCCAATGGGTTAGTTCTGCACTTTCACAATTTTCCATGTACAAGTCTGATCTGTCTCACAGATCCAAGATGGCAGGTCAGTGAGTCATTCTTGTGTGTATCCCCAAAGTGCCTACCTTAAATATAGATTTTTAAGCTGAATTCTACCCTCTTTTCCACCCCACCCCATATCCATATGTTTAAGTTCTAACCCTTAGCACTTCAGACTTTGACTGCATTTGGAGAGATAGCTAAGTTAAAATGAAGTTATTAGACCAAGTTCCAATCCAATATGACTAGCGTACTTTTAAGAAGAGGAGATTAGGACAAAGATAAATACTGAGGAAAGATGGGAAAAATGACCATCTACAAGCTAAAGAGAGAGGCTAGAAGAAACCAAGCCTACTAACACCTTGATCTCAGACTTCCAGCCTCCAGACTGGGAGGCAGCACATTCCTGCTGCTGAAGCCCCTCAGTCTAGAATGTTTTCTTTGGCAGCCCTAGCAAACTAAGGCAGTAATAAATAAAATTTTGTGGCACATAGCAACTCTGTCACATTAGTCTTCTAAAAGGCCTTTAAATGGCTTTTTACTGCTCAAAGGATACCTTTCCATAAAGTCCTCTACAGTCTGCTTCCAATTTTCTTTTCCAAGCTTCTCTCCCAGAACACACACCACCTGTGCCCACCAAATGGGTCTCTTTATAGGCCTGAACGCAACCTCTGATTGGCTCCCTCTAAGGAAGATTTGGTCACCTATAGTGTTCACTTCCTCTTTCAAATCCCTAAAACACTTCCAAATCTCCAAACACAAAATTGCTATTTGGCAATCACAATTTGTAACTTTTCTGTTGTTATTATTCATGACATTTCATATGCATATATTTTTCTCTACAAATATAAGTTTCCTGGGAACAAAAACTATTCAGTTGACAAAAAATCCATTTACATTTTTCCCCATAAAATAAAAGACACATTTTTCATTTTCACCAATAACTTCATTGATTTGGATATTTTGAGTATGGCAGCTATCTCCTGCTATTGGTTTCTAGTAGGTAGGGGCCAGGAATGCTGCTAAACATCTTCCAATGCATAAGACAGTCCCACAGAAAAGAATTATTTGGCCAAAATGTCAATAGTACCAAGAAACTTCCCAAACCACCTTTGACACATTCAATAAGTCACAGCACCTTCTCCAAACATTGAACAAATGTTTTTGTGCATTTTAGTTGTTTTTTCCTTTCTTGAAATAATAAAGCATATTATGCCAAAATGTTGCATATTTCATTCCATCTTCAATATTAAAATAGCTGCACAAAAAATCATCAATTTTGATAAGATTTTTATCTTAGCATTTTGCATGCTGATCTGACAGCTGTCACAATACAATCTAACAAAATTGTTTTGATTGAAAAAGATAAGCAAGCATTACTACTAGAGCAATCATATGAAAATAATGAAACAAACTTTTTGGCCAACCCAATACATTTTATGCTTTGCACCGCCCTTGCAGTACGTACCATGTTGTCTGACTCAATGCATATGTGGTACCCAAAGAACATACCATGAGAAGGAAAGATATATTACTGCACCCAGAGAAAACATGGTGGCATCAGTTGGGTAATATCACCTTAGAGTGACATGTATGACTTGTAAGGTTCTTAAAAAAAAAAAAAAGTGATAAATAGATGCAGCATAATCCACATAAAATAATAAGAGCTCCCAGACTGATATTAAGGAAAAGAAGAACTCTTCAATTATCTTGAAACATGAATTCTGATTAGGTCCATTTTATTGTCATTGTTAAAACTCTTAGAGCACTTAAAAAGTTTAATATCAGAAACACTTTGAACTAACTAATAGTTTTCAGTATTTGGTTTTATATTTCACAGGGGGAAAAATAAAACCTCTGAAATAATTTAACAGAAAATATTCTTACCATATGTTCTATAATAAACTCACTTTCTAGTTACATACAGTGATTCATTAATGCGTTAATAATGTTCTTGTTTCTGTTAAAAATACTAGGAAGCTTTATTACATAGTACATCCTTTGTATCCCCAAAACCAATAGATTCCAAATTCTATTTGACACCTGCCTACCTTGCTAAAGTAAATGGTGCCCTTTGTACTATTTTAAATTCCTCTACATGTATATATGGCCAGGAGGTCATGTGCCTTCTGGTGTCTCTCCAGGAGTAGTGACAGATCTGTGGTTCCAGAGTCCCTGCCCTATCCATCCAGGTTGGCTAAGGGTACCACCAGTGTCTGGCTTACCTTTGCTAAGTGAATCTGAATCTTATTCTTAGCATCTGCAGTCTCAGCAATGCGATTGGTGAAAGCCAATTTTACTTTGTTGAACTGATTCCACATTTCATTGGCAGTCACAACCAAGAGGTTTTGAATGTCATCTCTCAGTTTGGCTGAGGCTGTTCGTTCACTCTGAGATCGAAGAATATTGTCATCTGTAAATTTGGCCCAGGTTTCAGGCACTGAGACCCTAATAAAAGGAGGCAGAACCAGACAACGGTGACAATGACGAATTGGCCTAAATGGCCTATAAACAATTACTCTTCCTGTTCAAGAGAACCCAAATCTCTGATATTGGTTATATTATACAAAACATAAACATCAGAGGAAAGCTTATTTTAAATTTTTCTTAATTGCTCCTTATTTCACTCTTAACTGATTTTTTGTAAATCCAAAGCATAAACTAACTCCTCTACCAACTTGATGAGGGAGAAAGATGGATTAAGGGTAAGAGTATGCAGGTTCTTTACAAATGTGTCACACCAACTTAATAAGCATATAAAAATATTCCACCACAGGAATAATCAAAGAAGTAATGAAAACAACATACTAATACTCCTTTTATTATAAAAGCAAATAGTGAAGAGAAAAATGATTGGCTGGTGAGTATGACTAGAGAAAGATTTGCTCATACCCAATAGGTAGGAATACTGAATTGGTCTGACCATGATGAAGGTTAAAATGTCACTATGCACCAAGATCCTTTCAAATGTGAGTAACCCAGAAATAACACTTGCAGAAATACTTTTATTGCGATATAAGGGGCACATAAGATTGCATTGGTTTTAGGTGTGCAACCTGTTTAATTGATTTACTATACATGTGGGACCCCCCCACCCCAAACAAACAAATCAACCAAAAAACAGAATTATCTTCTGGAGGGTGTTCCCCTTGTAGTACAGGCTTCCCCCACTAGGTGAGTGTCCTAGGATCCCAGCTCTATCAGTGCACTAGTTGGCATTGTTGTGAGAGGCTGAGTTCAGCTTCAGTGAATATTTTTAGACTCTTTAAATGTGGTTGCTCATTTCATGAAGGGAGATTTAAGAGCACACCTGCTCACACCACACTGAATGTTCAGCAGTGATGAATCAAAAACAGCATGACCCCCATGCATTATCCTCCCTACTCACCCAATCTCACCCTGCCTGACCAACTATTTTTTGTGTCCCCTGATGAAAAAAAATCCTCAAAAGGAAATGTTTTGCTGATGTGGAAGAGGTGAAACAAAAAAATGGCAGAAGCACTAAAAGATCTCAAAATTGATGAGTTCAAAAACTGTTTTGAGCAGTGGAAAAAAAGTCTGATAGCTGTATTGCATCAAATAGAGAGTACTTTAAAAGTGACTAAAGTTTAAACATGCAAGGGTAAAGACACAATTTATATATATATATATAAAGGATGGGTTTCTGTGGATCCATATATATATATATATATATATATATATATATATATATATATATATCTCACTGCAATAATTCTAGTTAATATACATCACCAGACATAATTACAACTATTTTCTTATGATAAGATGTTTTAAGATTTACTCTCTTAGCAACTTTCAGATATACAATACAATGTTAACTATGGTCACTCTGTTGTACATGACATCCCCAGAACTAAAAATACGAAAGGAATGCTTCATGAATTTCTGCATCATCCTCAAACAGGGGCCATGCTGTCTGTCATTCCAGCATTAATGAGCAGTGTGTGCTGATGAAGCAAACACTACAGAAATTCACCCTAAGGAAATAATGCTCCCAAGGATGTGTAGGCAAGGATAGTAATTTTCAGCAATATTTATGTCAATTCCTGAAACATTGGAAATAGCCTAAATGCCCAAAGGTAAATTTGAGTAAATTATGATACATTAAAAAAAATAATCCATATGCATGCAAACTGATATTGCTGAAGAATATTTCCACAATGTTTTGGATATATCATGAAGTGAAAAATCAGACATGCTATTCAAATAGCATGTGTGAAATGCCATTACTTAAAAACACAAATCAAGATCTATATGTGTGGAAAGGTATTTGAAGGACTAATAGTTAATTGTTAACATTGGCATCTCTGGGTGGTAGGCTTATGGGTGACATTTCTTTACCCATTGATGCAATAGGATATCAAAAAAGACTCATATTCATGACTAGAGGTTTTTTGCTCAGGTCCCAATGGCCCAAAATAATACCCTATAGAATCCATACCCTGTCATTCCTCAAGAGCTGGCTAAGAATTCATGCTGGAAATAGAGGAGTCCCTTTATGAAGGGCTAAGTGGTCAGAGTGCATGCATGGTTCCTTCCCAGCCTACCCTGTACCTGGAAGGAGTGGAGAAAGATACTTCCTTCTCACCTCAAGCCAAGCAACAAGCGAGAGGCTTTGCACGGGGACTACTTACATCTGCAGAATCTAAAAGTCAACACTGGTATGTCTGCCACTTCCACTATAGGAGCACTAAGAAAGGAGGCTCCTTAAGGGGTGACCATCCCCAAAGGACAGAATCCATCTGAAGTTCACTTTACAGGGAGAAGGGAACAGGAGTCTGGGAAAGAGCCCAAGGGAACTTTTGGGGAAGGTGAAAATATTCTTTACCTTAACTGTGGTCATGCTCATACAGTCATAGAAGTATGCATTTACTATAGGTGAATTTCACCTCAATCAAGGGAATAACTGGAAAAGACCATGAACCCAAGATTGCATGCAAGGGCTGGCAAAAAAAAACCAGCCCTTTTAACCATTTAACTGATTTAACCATCAGTGGTGATAAAAACAGTCAGCACACCACTGAGCCTGGGGCATCAGACACAGGTGACACTGTTCTTTATGCTTGCCTGTGTTTTCTAAATTTTCTACATCAAACTAATGTTATTTTCATGAGTAGAAATATGAATAACACATTATTTTCCAAAAGAATGTAGGCTGCAAGTATCCAGGCCTGACTGCAGAACATGAAAGCTTGCTGAAGACTTGTCCAAAGCAAGTGTGTCTGTTACCTTTCCATATCTTCCCCTGTCTTCTGTTTTAACCTGTAAGCTGCATCATGATGAAGAAAGAGACAACAAATCAGATAACATCAAAATTGTTCAAGTGGTGTATGCCTAACTTACGTTGCATCAACTCTCTCCACTCCGCGAAAGTAGCTGACGCCATCCGATGTGTTTCGCAGATGGTGGCATTTGTCATCAATCTGGTAAGCCTTCTGTTTATCCCCTAGGTCCTTCTCCAGCTCATGCTGGGCAGCTCGGTTAGCTCTACAACACAGAGTGAGGACATGGAGCTCCAAGTGTAGGCAATAAGTACAGAAGAAGAATAGTAATCACCCTCCTGTATGGGACCCACCCATTACTGCTCTCCAGTCACTTCTTCAGACAATGTCCAACTTTTCCACTGAAAGGAGCCTGCCCTAGAGATGTCCACACATGTGAGTGATTAGAGCCCTGCCCATAATGCCCATTCCGTGGGGTGGAGAGAAGAGGTATAGATAAATAGGATTGCTGCCCCTCTTCCTAAAGCACCAATTGTTCCAGAGAGGACACTGGTTTAACATGATCTGCCCAAACCTGTGCCTCCCTTTACATCTTCTTTTTCAACTTCTACATCCTAACTCCTTTCTCCTTTATTCTTTGACAAGAAGTTGTGAGACATCTATAGCCCAGCCTCTATCTGTAGGCACACCTCAGTTTGTGGTTATGTAGGCCTGAGAAATCACCTAGGAGACAGAAATCAAGGGTCAAGATTAGCATCCAGGGAAGAAATTAGAGTGCATGAGAAAAACCAGGAACAGATGGGCACCAGGTCACCCTCCAGTGCTCTGAGATAAATGGTGTCTCCAACTCTGCTAAGCAGAAAAAAGACCTGGCAGCTCCTTATCAAAGAGACAGGCCTAGGGCATGGGCATCAGGTGAGCCATATCTCTATTCATGTAGGAGTTCATTCAACAACTAATAATTGGGTACCTACTACATGCCAGTCACTGTTCTATAAGCCTGGAATGTGACAAAATGAACATCTTTTTTCCTGAAGGAGTGCGTGTCCTACTGAGGGAAAACAGGCAATGCTCATAAAGAATAAACAAATCACGTGGTTTGTTAGCAGGACATTGCAAAAACAAGGCAGGAAAGGAGACCAGGAGTGTGAGTGATGATTTTAAGTAGGAGAGCCCAGTGGGACTTGTTGGGGAAGCAATGTGTGAGCAAAGGCTTGGTGGGGGTGGATGGGATCATACAGAGCCTTGATGGACATTGAGAGGCATCGAGTTTTCATTCTGATGAATGAGAGATAATTGACTTACAATTTACAATTTAGAGAATCATTCAGGTGCTGGGTTAAGAACAGAAGCAGGGGGCAGGGAGACCTATTATCATATGGTGCAGTTATCCTGGTGAGGGATGGTGGTGGCTTGGACCAGGAGGTGGCAGTGAAGGGGGTGAGAAGTGCTAAAAAATGTGTATGTTTTAAAGATAGACTCGAGACTCTCCTAGGAGACTGGACATCAGTGATGAAAAAAAAGAAAGAGCTTAAGTTCAGTAATTGGGATAGTAGAATTCTATCAACTAACGTGGGCTAGACTGTGGGTGAGTAGACTGGGGGAGAGGACAGAAGTTCAGCTGACATACTGAGCTTCAGTGTCTATTCAACATCCAAGTGGAGGTACCAAGCAGGTTGTTGGGATTTGGGAGAAAGTTCTAGGGTAGCAATAAAAATTTTGGAGGTATTAGCATACATATTGTATTTGAAAAAGCAGAACAACTTTTTATATTCCCAGAACCAAAACATAGTCTAAGCATGTAGGAGCCACTCAATGAAGCCTGCACTAAACTGAATAGGCTAATTCTATCTGTAGCTTTCATTTAACTGAACCTGTTCCCTTGGGTAAGTCACTTGACCTGTCAGATCTCTTTTTGTATTCTTAGTTTTAAAACGGAAATGAGGGTAGCAGCATGCTAGTCATCTACATTTTATGAGTTCCGGAACAATACACATGTGCAAAGGATGAAAGGTAACAAAGCTTCTTCCCCTTGCTATATTTCTGTTTGGCCTCTTACCTCAGGGTATCCATTGAAACTCAAGGATTAAAAGGCTTTTCTCATTCAATGTCTGGGGCCAGGATGCCCCCTAGGTTTCTTTTCCTTACCCCTCTGACCCAACCTCAGAATCTCCTAAGGAAAGTCCTGGAAGCAGTAACCCATCAACCTATTTTGTAGCCGAAGATGGGGAAGACCTTGGCCTCTCTGTGTGTGCCTAAATGAGATTCAATTTTCAGCTAAAATCCAAACTAAGTGCTTTACTATTCCTCCCAAGACAGGGGGAGTTGAAAACCCTCCTGCCCTGACCTTGGCTGGACCAAGCCCTGTGACCGCATTAGGGAATCAGGGCTCCCTACGCCCCCCATCCTGAGGAAGCCACCTCAGGAAATGAGGTAGGCATTTTGCCCACTGTGCATTAAAGGAAAGCCAACATTTTTAAAGGATCACCACCAAAGTCCAAACAAAGAGCATATGAAGAAACAGGACTCTTTGCAAGGACCTGTACTGAGACAGTATTTAATGGGGACTGGTAGGAAAATGTGGCTATTCCAGATTAAGCAATCTGGGCCAAGAAGAGCAAAGGACACAGAAAAGGAGAGCAGGTTTTAGACTATGAAAGAAGGTGGGGATCAGGAACTGGACCAGGAGAAAACAGGACAGAAACAATTCTTTGATTCACACTAATCTGTGTTTCTGAAATTCCTGGGGAGCAGAAACCAGAAATTAATATTGGAACTATATTGCCAGTCTTTATAGCTTTAGTAAAATTACAGTTAAACATATCGTGAGCAATGAGTCATCCTTAATTAATCTTTTATCTATCACCACTAATTTCTGAATTTAGTCTTTTGACTCAGAGTTCAAGTGATATGTCAGGCATCTGAGCCTCACCCACTCATATAGCATTGATATGGATAGGCAGGGTGAGCACACTAAGAAAGAAGTACCAATACATTCATAATACTTATTACTTTGCTTATATCACACATAGTCCTTGGTAACATTAGTATAAGCAGAATCATTGTTTCCTTTGTGTAATATCAACATGACATCTTCTGGTAGCCATAACTGAATGAACATTGACCTTCATTCATGTTAGGCAGCAGCCTTAGTCAATGCCTTTTCTATGATGACAGCTATTATCACTACTCAAGACCTCTCTCTGATTATTTATCCACCTTCCACCCCCATTCCAGTCCCCTGTATCTACTATTGTGGAGAGAAGAGGAATGTGTATTCTGTTAGAGAATAAGGTATGTGATGCAGTAGATGTAATGAATGTTGACCAGAACAGGAAGGAGCATGGACCAGGATATGCTGGGACATCAGGGAAGGCTGAGTCCTTAAGGAGGTATGGAAAATAAACATAAAAGTGAACCCCATTTATTACCATTTCCATTCTTGGGCTGAACATATGCAAGTCAATCTCTTTCCAAAGAAATAAAAGGTTTTTTTTTTGTTTGTTTGTTTGTTTTTTTTAAGTTTATTTATTATTTGCAAAGAGAAGGGCAGGGAAGGAGGAAGAAAGGGAGACGCAGCAATGTATGGTTGCCTTTCACATGCCTCTAGCTGCAGACCTGGCTTGCAACCTGGTTATGTGCCCTGACTGGGGAATCAAACCAGCGACCTTTGGGTTCTCAGACCAGAGCCAATCCACTGAGCCACACCAGCCAGAGCTAAAAGTTTTTTTGAATTAAAAGAAATCTCAGCCATCTACCAAGTAAGGGCAGGAATCTTTTCCATGGCATCTCACATTATGTTTTCAAATAAAGAACCAAAGCAAGTACTTCAAGTGCTCATCTTACCTCCAAGTAAAAACATGTGCAGGTGTGTGTGTGTGTGTGTGTGTGTGTGTGTGTATGTATCCATACATAAGGTATTCTCATATAATGAGCTAAGAGAAATCTGAATGGGAGGCATGAAAACATAGTTTATGGTAGACTTTATGTTGTATAGAGATAAAGTACTTACGCAAGCTGGGCAATAGCCTTATCTAAGTGTAGCTTCATCCTTTCTTGACAACACAGAATAATATCAACTTCCTATTCGATTGAAAAAATACATATTAATATTTTCATTATTGAGTATAGCATTCAAAGTCAACAATGAAACAAAGCATCAATGAAGGAAAACTTTTCCTGGAAAAACTTAAGTAAAACAAGTAAATAACTTTATATTCACTTATTTACATATATGCACCATAATATTTCAATCTAAATGACAGGCTGAGATTCACTCTTTATGGTGCTATAGGGAAATCATATTATGGAGCAAGTTGGGACAGAGGTAAAATTTTAGGGTTTTTCAATAATTTTTATGTCTGGTTCTAAACAAACAAAATTCTAGTGATGTACAAGGTTGAATATTAACTATTCTTCCATAACTAAGTAAATCAGGGAGGGAAAGAGGGCCACCAAAAAGGAGCCCCTCTCTAGCAGTACACATAACCTCCAACACACTCAGCTCTTCGGTCCAAACAGAGGCTATCTTCTCCCTACCCACTCTGTCCTTGGAGCCCTGCAGCCCAGCTCCTAGATGGGCACAAACACCTTAGGTCATGACACTGTTCCACTTGATCACTGACAGTGTTTCCATGCTTATATATAATGCATGTTGTATCAGAGTTTTTAAAATAAACATTTACCTTCCTCTGAAATTCATATTCACATTAGAAGATGCAGGAATTCAAAATAGTACCAAGAATACATTTAAAAAGCACACAAAATTGTTACCACTTTTTCAAATGAAAAGTGATCATACTCTACACACTGTTTTGTGATTTGCTTTTTAATTTTAAACTTGAACATTTTCCCATAACATTAAACAATGCTATGAGTAACAACTTCAGTAAATATTTAGACCTCATCAAAGGATGTGTCTTTTTTCAAGGTTTTGACAACTACAGCCAAACTGCCCTTCAGAAAAGCAGTGCCCATTTACAGCAGTTAATGAATGGGCAAGTCCTCACCTTGTACACCAAGCAGCCATCGTGACTCCTCCCGATCTCTGACAGTGTGATTGGACCCCCCACAAGCAGTTGCTGGGATTTATGGGCTAATAGTATGACTATTTGTTCATTGTTTGACTTTCTCCTTTTGTGAACCACCTATTCATATGCATATCTGCTTCTTTGTTGTTTTTTAAAATTAACTTACGTGTTCTTCTATTTAAAAGTCAATCCTTTCCTATGATATGTGATATATATATATATATATATATATATATATATATATATATATATATATGGTTTTTATTTTTTATAGTTTGGCCCTTGCCTTTATATTTTGTGCATGGTATTTTTACTATATGGACATTTATTATTTCTTTGATGTTAACCTATCAAACAATTAAACAGCCCCTTTTCATTTCTGCCTTTGTTACCTTGATTATAAAGTCCTTCACTCCAATATTAATTTTTTTTCTCTTTTATTTTTAAATTTTATTGTTGTTGTATTACATCCATCCCCTTTTTGCTCCCCTCTGTCCCCCTCCCCACCCACCCAAAGTCAATCCCACCTGCTGTCCACATCCATGGTTCCTTTATACTAGGTTCTTGTCTAAACTAATCCCCTTTCTTGCCTCTGCCTCCCCCCTCCCCCCTCCCCCCAACCCCTTTCCCCCTGACCACTGAAGGCCTATTCCTTGTATTCATATACTTGGTTCTGTTTTGCTTGTTGTTAGTTTTGCTCATTATTGTCCCGTAATGGGTGAGATCATATGATATTTGTCCTATTAATCAACAATATAATATTATCTTTTATTGTTTCATTTTCAACATAAAAATATTGAAAGTATCAAGTGATATTTCAGTGATTACTGGCTGATTTCTTTGATACTCTGAATTAATGAATTAAATAAAAAACTAAATACTCAACACATGTTATCAAGGTTCCCCCTGCTCTTACATGTAGCAAAGATTCTTCACACATCTCACAGTAGGCTGTGCATCAGTCTGAGATTTTAGTTTTGTTCAGTCTTCATCTTTATGGCTTATAGTATGTTTGTGTATGTGTGTGTGTGTGTGTGTGTGTGTGTGTGAAGCTATTTTACTGAGGTGCTGGCAAAAATACATGAAGCAATGCTTTTAAACATTACTTAAAACCAAAATCCTAGTGAGCTTTTATAGTATGTAGAGACAATGCACATAGTGGGTAGTCCTAAGATTTCTAGTGGAAAAAAAAAAAAAAACATTTAATGAGACTTGTTTATTAAAAAATACTTTAACAATAATTTTATCTGAATTTAAATAATATTAGATAGTTCGAGGTAGAAAGTTCTAAATACCCAAAAACAAAGACCTTTGAGACTGCCCCCAGTGTTAATTTATTTTTTAATCTGCACCCAAAGGTTCATTTGACTTCAAAGTCCAAGAAGTTAGCTTAGTGTAGAGGTACATTCAATACAGAATCCTGATCAATTCCCCAAGAGAAGTCATTCTTTAAGAATTTGTGAGTACCACTGACTATAATAGTTAACATAATTTATGAGAAAATATTTCATTCTACCCACATTTTTCAAAAGCAGGCCTTTAAAAGCTATTTCTTTTAAAAATACATTAATTTAGTTATTTAAAAAATTGATGCCCAATTTTCAAAAATAAAAGACAAGCCTACTCATTACCTTGAGTAGGCTACATTCTCTACTTGAATTGACTGGCAATGACTAAGGCACCCCCTCAATGGATGCGCCACTACTGTAATTGCAGACTCCATTATTTTGAGATAAAGCAGGGTCTGCTTTACCTACCTTTAAAGCAATGGTTCTCATTGTTGTTTTAAGTATAGTTTTATTGAGATATTATTCACATACAACAGAATTTATGTATTTTACTGTACAATCCAAGGGGTTTGAGTATATTCAGGGTTGTGCAACCATCACCAGAACCAATTTTAAAACATTATCATTACCCAACAAAGAAACAACATGCCCCTTAGCTGTTATCCCAGTTTCCAATCCCCCAATCCTCTTTCACCTGGGCAACCAACCACTAATCTACCTTCAGTTTCTATAGATTTCCTTAATCTGGACATTTCATATAAAAGGAAGTATACAATATGTGGTAATTTGTGACAGGTTTCCTTCACTTAGCATAATTTGTTCAAGGATCATTCATGTAAGAGAATGTAGTACTAATTTATTCCTTTTCATGGATGAATAACATTCTATTGTATGGAAAGACATTTCATTTATTATTCATCAGTTGATGGGCATTTGGGTTGTTTCTAAATGGATGTTATGAACAATGATGGTATGACTGTTCATGTACAAGTATTTGTGTGGCCATACACTTTCTTTTCTCTTGAGTAAATACAAAGTAGTGGAATTTCTGAACCATATGGTAACTGTTTAATTACTTTCCAAAGCAGCTACATCATTTTATATTCCCACCAGCAACGTATGAGATTCTAATTTCTTCATATTCTCACCAACACCTGTTATTATCTGTATTTGTAGTGAAGCCTTCCTAGGGGTATGAAGTGGTATTTTATTGTGATTTTATTTAAATTTCCCTAATAATTAATGTTGTTAAGCATTTTTTCTTATGTTTATTAGCCATTTGTATACTCTCTTTGGAGAAACTCTTTATTCAGATCCTTTGTCCACTTTTGAACTGGGTTATTTGTCCTTTTTGTTTCACTTGTAAAAATTCTTTATATTTTGTAGATACAAGTCCCTTATCAGATGTATGATTAGCAAAGATTTCTTTCATTCTGTGGTTGTCTTTTTGCTTTGTTGATGATAGTCTTTGAATCATTAAAGTTTTTTATTTTGATGATGTCTAGTTTATCTATTTATGTTGTTTATGTGCTTGGCATCAGGTTTATGAAATAATTGCCTATTCTAGTGTCACAAATATTTATACCAATGCTTTCTTCTTAGTTTTACAGTTCAATATTTCATCCATTCTTAACTCAACACTTTTAAAAATATGGTGTGAGGCAGGAGTCCAGCTTCAGTGCTTTGTGTGTAAATAGCCAATTGTCCAAGCCCCATTTGCTAATAAAAAATAGCCCTTTCCCATTAGAAAAGCCTTGGCACCCTGGTTGAAGATTAGTTGATTACAAATGTGTTTATTTCTGGATTCTCAAATGCTATTGCATTGATCTATATATTTATCCTATGCCAGTACTATCTACTCTGTCTCATGTATTGTGCCTTTGCAATAAGTTTTTAAATCAAGAAGTGTAAGTCCTCCAACTTCCTTTTTTTTCAATATTATGTTGACTATTTTGTATCACTTAAAATTCCATGTGAATTTAGGATATGCCTGTCAATTTCTACAAAGAAGTCAGCTTGGATTTTGATAGGAAATGTATTAAATCTAGGATCATTCTAGGAAGTAATGCCATCTTAATACAATTTAAGTCTTCCAGTACATGAACATAGTATGATCATTTATTTAGATATTCATTAATTTCTATCAATCGTATTTCATAGTTTTAAAGAAGTGGCCTGGCTGTTAATTAAAATTATTTGGAGGAACATTTTAAAATGCCAATGCCTCAGATTTGAATCAGAATCTCTGGAAGTAAGATCTAACCACTAATATTTTAAGAATCTTCACCAGGTACATATTTGAGTGCTAGAATAATGGAAACATTAAAGTAGTCAAGTTTCAAAAAAAACTTCAAACTATTGTACTGTGTCTGTGGGAAAACTAATGAAGTTAGGCTGTTAGAAGTGGCTTATAATGTACTTCATAAAGACTCTCTCAGGATCAGTCACAACAAGGTATTTGGGGATTTTACATTCACCAACTATGAAGAAGGAAAGTATGCCTTAGAACAATGGTAGAGAAAATGAAATGAAAAAGAGGGACATGAGAGACAAATCAGAGAAATAATATACAGGAGTTAAAACTGAATACAGAGGTAGAGAATATGATGGTCAATAAGACCTGCCTTGGAAACTGCCTTGGTACCATCAATAGAAAGGAGAAGGCAGAAGGCATCGGGATAGAAGAAAAATTCACTTTTAGGTTCCATGAATGTGAACCAAAAAATGAGTTACTGTGTAAATATGTTTGACAGGTACTTAAGGATGTAGCACTAATATTTTATAGAGAATATGGCTGAGAGAGAGAAAAAAAAAGAGTAGGAAGGGTCCCTGGCATGTAATGGCTAAGATCTTAAGGAATGGAAGAGATCTTGTGGGAGCAAGTCTATGAAGTAAAAGTGAGAGAACTTAGAACTAAATCCTATTTAATTGGTAGAAGATGGAAGAGCGCATAGTGAGAGAATCAGTAAATAGTGCAGATAAAAGATTCTGGGTGGCAATTTGGTTATATAGCAAAAGCTCTTCAAATGTATATACCCTCTGACACATCAATTACATTTTTTGAAATGTATTCTAAGGAAATTATCAAAAATACATATAATTATCAATAATACTTTTGTATACAACAATGTTACTAAAATAGCAGAAAAACACAAATGAAAACAAAAGGAAGACAGGGAAACCACCTAAGTATTCAAAAAGAGAGGATTTTTTAAAAGTGACAATGGAACACTATGTAACCATTAAAATAATATCTTAGCCCTAGCTGGTGGCACAGTGGATAAAGAGCCAGCCTGCAAACCCAAAGGTCGCTAGTTCGATTCCTGGCCAGGGCAACATAACCAGGTTGCAAATCAGGTCTACAGCCAGGTTCATAGCTGGAGGCAGGTGAAAGGCAACCATACATTGATGTTTCTCCCCGTCTCATCCTCTCTCCCTTCCCCTCTCTCTGAAGAATAATAAAATAAAATATTAAATAATAATAATAATATCTTAAAGCATATATAATGATATGGGGAAATAACTCCCAGTATAATATTTAAATGAATAAAGCACTATTGGGGTTGAGGGTGGAGTGAATAAGCAGAGCAAGAGGATTCTTAGGGCACTGAAAATACTCAGTTTGATTCTGTAATAGTGGATACATGACATAGTGCATTCATCCAAATCCATAGGATCTACAGCACCAAGAGTGAACTATGAGCTTTGGCTGATTATGATGTATCAGCATAGGTTAATCAATTGTAACAAATGTACCATTCTGGTTGGGGGTGTTGATAACACAGGGTGCTATGCATGTGTGGCAACAGGGTATAAATGTGCATTCATCTCAATTTTGCTATGAACTAAACTGCTTTAAAAAAATTAAGTCTTTTTTAAAATAGCACTGCCTTTCCACATGCATATTTAAGAATAATCAGCATTGAGCATTTATCCAACAAAAAAAGCCCTAATCAATTTCATATACACGACCAATTCATATATATTGCTAATTAAATTGGGTGCTGCCTATCTAAATATGATTCATAAAAAAGACTTAAAGACCCCAAAGTAAATAGTGAAATTCAAGTGATTTTTATCTGTCTTTATCCTTTTCTCTATCTTTCCAGTTCTCTAATGAACATCTATTATTTTTTTTAATTTTATTGTTGTATTACATCCATCCCCTTTTTGCTCCCCTCTGTCCCCCTCCCCACTCACCCATTCCCCCCAAAGTCAATCCCACCTGTTGTCCATATCCATGGTTCCTTTATACTAGGTTCTTGTCTAAGCTGCTCCCCTTCTTTGCCTCTGCCTCCCCCCTCCCCCCTACTCCGTTCTCCTGACCACTGAAGGCCTATTCCTTGTATTCATATACTTGGTTCTGTGTTGGTTGTTGTTAGTTTTGTTCATTATTGTCCCATAATGGGTGAGATCATATGATATTTGTCCTTCACTGACTGGCTTATTTCACTAAGCATAATACTCTCCAGTTCCATCCATGTTGTTGCAAAGGGTACAAGTTCCTTCTTTCTTTCTG
>PVIW01011833.1:12123-35655 GCA_004026585.1 Noctilio leporinus | reverse complement strand
GGGAGGTCCGCGAGGGGTGGGAGAGCCCGGGCGGCGGCCGTGAGCTGCTCTGCCCCCCGCAGGCGTGTGCAGCGGCTGGGGCGACCCCCACTACGTGACCTTTGACGGCACCTACTACACCTTCCTGGACAACTGCACGTACCTGCTGGTGCAGCAGATCGTGCCCGTGTACGGCCACCTCCGTGTGCTCATCGACAACTACTTCTGCGACTCGGAGGACGGGCTGTCCTGCCCGCAGGCCATCACCCTGGAGTACCAGCAGGACCGCGTCGTGCTGATCCGCAGGCCCGTGGGCGGGGTGCTGACCAACCAGGTGGGCCCCGCTGCAGCACGCGGCCGGGTGGTCGCGGGACGCGGACAGGGGCTGACGGCCGGCCCTCCGCTGTCGCTGCCCCTAGATCATCTTCAACGGCAAGGTGGTCCGGCCCGGCTTCCGGAAGGGCGGCATTGTCACCTCCGAGGTGGGCATCAGGATGTACGCAAGCATCCCTGAGATTGGCGTCCGGGTCATGTTCAGCGGCCTCATCTTCTCGGTGGAGGTGCCCTTCAGCAAGTTCGTGAACAACACGGAGGGGCAGTGCGGTGAGCCCCCGTTCCCCCCACCCCCAGGCCCCACTTGGCTCTCCGGATGCCAGCCCTGTCCCAGGCCATTAAATGTCACCCCGAGCGTCCAGTGTGAGAAGGGTCAGCCACAGTGAGTCCCTGGGGCCCTCGTGTTTGGCAGGGACACCCCTCCTCCCTCCCTGGGGACCACCCCCGGGCCCAGCTTCTGGGGGAGGGAAGCACGGCAGGTTGGGGACCCCTCAGGAGCAGCCTGGGGTCCCATGGGTCTCGTGGTGGCTCAGCCGTCCCAGTCACCTGACTCCTGCCCCTACCGCAGGCACCTGCACCAATGACCAGAAGGATGAGTGCCGCCTCCCGGGGGGTGCGGTAGTGGCTTCCTGCTCTGCCATGTCCACCCACTGGAAGGTGACCTACCCCGACCAGCCATCCTGCCACGGGCCACCCCCGACGTCCCCTGCAGTCAGGCCCACGTCCCCACCCAGCCCCTGCCCGCCCTCACCGATCTGCCAGCTGATCCTGAGCGAGTGAGATTCTGGGTGTGGTGGGTGGGGTGGGGTGGGGTGGGGTGGCGGTGATCTGGATGCCGCTGGCCCCGCAGGTGAGAAAAGTGGCCCGAGGAGGACACCAGGGCACAGGACAGCTGCCTGTGGCACCGCCCTGGTTCGGGTCCCAGGTGCTCATCCCCGGGCCCCAGGCAGCGCTGGCGCTGATGGAGCGCCAGGTGCAGGGCTGGGCGAGGCTGGGGTGGCTCTGCCGCCAGCCCCCCCGGGGTCTGGGCCTGGGTCCTCGTCCGTCACCCAGGCTGGCAGGGCGCAGGGGAGCCCAGGGGCTGTGCAGCCAGGGAGGGCTGTGCCCCAGCCGGGAGGCCCGGAGCCCGGAGCATGCAGTCCTCTGGTGGGCTCAGTGGCCTGCTCCCCCCGGGGCCCTTCTGGGGGGCGCCTGGGCCTCTGCCGGGCGAGGGGCCCCCCATCACCGCGAGTGCCTGTGCCGCAGCGTCTTTGAACCGTGCCACACCGTGATCCCCCCGGAGCCGTACTACCAGGGCTGTGTGTTTGACCAGTGCTACATGGCCGACATGGACGTGGTGTGCTCCGGCCTGGAGCTGTACGCCTCTCTGTGCGCGGCCCAGGGCATCTGCATAGACTGGAGGGGCCGCACCAACCACTTGTGCCGTGAGTGCCGCCCACCGGGCAGCGGGGGCGGGTGGGCTTCCTGGCGGAGGAGGAAGAGGGCTCACCCTGGGGCAGACCACACTGGCTCCTGGACAGAAAGGGGGGGCTTGCTGGCTCCAGGCCCCCAGCGGGCGCCCCGAGCTCAGCCTGGGGGTCCCTCCTGGCGGGACCGGGGGCTGCAAGGGTGGCTTCTCCCTCCACAGCCTTCAGTTGCCCTGCCGACATGGAGTACCTGCCCTGCGGCCCCCCGAACCCCTCCTCCTGCTACGGAAGCGATGACGCCAGCCCCCTGTAAGCACCAGACACCCCTGTGCCCCCCGGTGGCCTCTCCCTGCCCTGAAAGGCACAGGGGCCAGGCCAGCCCTCTGCTTCCTTGCAGGGTCTTCCCGGAGCCCAGCGCTGTCACCGAAGGCTGCTTCTGTCCAGAGGGCATGACGCTGTTCAGTGCCAGCACGGGAGTCTGCGTGCCCACAGGCTGCCCGCGTAGGTCCCTGCGGTGGGCTTGGGCCAGGGGGTTGCCTTCCCCCAGGTGGATTTCCCTGGCAGCTGGGCCCATGGTCCTGCCTGAGGGCTGGGGGGCTGTGGTTGCCAGGCAGTGACCTTGATTTCTGTCCCTCCAGGGTGCCTGGGACCCCAAGGGGAGCCTGTGGAGGTGAGTGTGGCCCCTGGGGCTCGGCAGCAGGCCAGGGAGGGGGGGCACAGCCACCCCAGCAGAACTGGGGAGGGTCCCATGCGTGGGTGCCCCTCCAGGGTGGCACCTAGAGGCCTGGGCCCTGGAGGAATGTGTGGGTGCCCATCCTCCGCGGGACCCCCTCCTGCTTTCTAACACAGTGAAAGCAGAGACTGGTCACCCTCGGAGCCACCTGCCCGCCCGTCCCCAGGCCTCTGGGGGCCTCGGGCACCTCCTGCACTTTAAAGCCCCTCCCTCAGGTGCCCCTGCGCCTCCGCCCCTGGAGCTGCGTCTGGGACAGCGGGTGACAGGGCCGGGCTCTCTATGTCCCCCGCAGCTGGGCCACACAGTCACCTTCGACTGCCAGGAGTGCACCTGTGAGGGCGGCACCTGGACCTTGAGCTGCCGGCGTCAGTCCTGTCCCTTGCCCCCCGCCTGCCCAGAGCCCGGGCTGGTGCCTGTGCCTGCAGCCCTGCCGGCCGGCCAGTGCTGCCCCCCGTACACCTGCGGTGAGCCGGGGACGGGGGGTGGGGCTGCCCCGCAGTCTCGTGAGGGTCACACCCGGGCCGGCCAGGGCTGGCAGCTCTGTCCCTGAGGGGCCCCGGGGGCTGGCCCCTGGGGACGCAGAGGAGGACGGGCAGCTCCCGTCCCTGCTGTGGCCACATTGGGTGACTCCAGTGGGGGCACCTGGAGGGCCCGGGCTTCTCCCCTCCACCGGGGTGGGCCGGAAGTCTCAGCCCTGGGGGTGCTGGTGACCCCTGGCGAGCCCAGCATGCGTAGGGACCCCTGGGGAGACACTCGGGTCTGAGTGCCTCCTTCCACCCCCACCCGAGCAGCGTGTAACACCAGCTACTGCCCGGCGCTCCCGGGCTGTCCGGCCGGCTCGCGCCAGACCCTGACCTACGAGCAGGGAGCCTGCTGCCCCGGCCAGAAGTGCAGTGAGTGTCCCGCCCCGGGCCCAGGGGCAGCCAGTCCTGCTGCGGGCTGGGGACCCGCCTCGCCCCAAGGGCGCTGAGAAGGGGGGCAAGGGCCCTGTGCTTCGGGGCGGGTCTGAGGCCTCCCTGTCCCCCACACAGGCTGGACCGTCTGCAGCGTGAACGGCACCCTGTACCAGGTGAGAACCGGCCGCTGCCCGGGCCCCGGCTCCGTTCCCAACACCGCAGGCCACCGCCCGGCATGGCCGTCCCCCCGCTGGGGCCCCGGGATGTGACCTCCGCAGAGGCACCGCCTGGGGCCCGGTCACTGACGCTGCCCCCTTGACTCCCCAGCCTGGCGCCGTGGTCTCTGCCAGCCTGTGCGAGACATGCCGGTGTGAGGTGCCGGGCGGCCCCGCGTCAGACACCTTCAGGATCAGCTGCGAGACCCAGACCTGTAACACCCACTGCCCCGTGGTGAGTGCCCCGCCAGCCCCCGCCCAGCCCACCCCCCTGCGGGGCTCAGCAGCAAACACGCCTTTTCCCCTAGGGCTTCGAGTACCAGGCGCGGAGCGGGCACTGCTGCGGGTCCTGCGTGCAGGTGGCCTGCGTCCTGAACACCAGCAACAGCTCTGCCCACCTCTTCCGTGTGAGTGGGGGCGGCAGGGCCCACCGGGCCTCGGGGGGAGTCCTGGGCTGGGCAGGACGCTGCTGCCTACAGGCTGGGGGCAGAGCGAACCCCGGAGCCCGGGGGGCCTGGCCCCCATTGCCTGTGGGGGTGGCCCTGGGAGGACAGTACCAAGGCTGTGGGGACAGTATCCCGGGGCACCTGGGCCCCCAGGCAGGTGTCCCTGCTGCGCACGCTCCTGGCTTAGGCCACGGGACCTCTGGGGAGCGCAGGCCGTGGGGGGGTCACTGGGGAGGGTGCTCACCTGCAGCCCGGCCTCCTGCAGCCTGGTGAGTCGTGGCCAGACCCTGGGGACCGCTGCGTGACCCACCAGTGTGAGAGGCACCGGGACGGGCTCATGGTGGTGACCACAAGGAAGACATGCCCCCCACTTTCCTGCCCTGCAGTGAGTTCCGGGAGCCCCCCAGCCCTGCCAGTGCGGACGGGGTGGGAGCAGTGGTGGGGGTGCAGGGCCAGCAGCAGTGCCACCCTCCCGCTGCTGCTGAAGCCCGACCCCCGTGCCCGGTCCCCTCTTTTGGGGGCCGTTCTGCCACTAACGGCCCCCTCTGTGTTGGCCCAGGCCCAGGCCCGGCTGAGCAAGGACGGCTGCTGCCTCTCCTGCCCTGAACCCCAACCCCAGAACAGTGAGTGGGCGTGTCTGTGGGGGCTGGGGGCTCGGGGAGCCCCTGACCAGTCCTGACCCGCTGCACGCCCCCCCATCCCTCCCCAGGGTCGACCTGCGCAGTCTACCACAAACACGAGGTCATCAGCGTGCAGGGCTGCA
The DNA here is from genome assembly GCA_004026585.1 of Noctilio leporinus. Lineage (NCBI taxonomy): Eukaryota > Metazoa > Chordata > Mammalia > Chiroptera > Noctilionidae > Noctilio > Noctilio leporinus. The sequence goes on along the minus strand of PVIW01011833.1, from coordinate 30,884 downwards.
GCTCCACGGAGCCCGTGCGCCTGGCTTACTGCAGGGGCAACTGTGGGGACACCACCTCCATGTACGTGAGCCCCCATGGCTGCCGTGTGTGCAGAGCACGCGTGGGACGGGGCGGGGAGCAGTGGCTAGGACCCTCAGTGCGCTGAAGGGGTGAGAGGCCAGCAGGGGTCCCTCCAGCTCAGACGGAACCTGAGGCCCTTTTCCCGTGTGGAATCAAAGCCTCCACTGCGGCCCCAACCCAGGCCGTGTTGCCGGCCCGCGGGGGCCGGTGAGCCCACCGCGTCCCCGGGGGGCAGGGCTGTTGCCAGTGGTTGGACGCTGGCCGGCGGGCCCCTGGGAGCTGCGCGTCCTTGCAGAAGGTGCCCTGGACCGGTGGGGGGGCAGCCCCCGGGGGGCCCGGCACTGAGCGGCCCTGCCTGCAGGTTCTCCCTGGCGGCCAGCGCGCTGGAGCGTACCTGCCGTTGCTGCCAGGAGCTGCGGGCCTCGCCCAGGAACGTGACGCTGCGCTGCTTGGACGGCTCCCGCCGGGCCTTCAGCTACACGCAGGTGGAGGAGTGCGGCTGCGCGGCCCTGAGCTGCCACCCCCGCGGTGGCCTCGTGGGGCCGGAGCCCCTGCAGGGCCGGGACGCTGGGCGGGGGCGCTGGAGCCGAGAACCCCGGGAGGCCTGAAGGGCGGCCGCCCCGCCAGAGCCGCCTGACGCCCTGCGACCGGCTTCCGGGCGGGAGCCTGAGCCCAGGCTGTGGGGCTGGCCCGGAGCCGCCCCTCCCTGTCCGGGGCCCGCCGCCCCCCACAGACTTCTTCATCGTGTGGGGGCTTCTCCGTGATGGTCCCTGGGCTGTGATTGCGGCTGCGGGAGGCAGAGCGGCCCCGCCCCTCTCCGGGGCTGCGGCAGAGACCAGCTGTTCTGGAAATACACTTGGAGGAAGTTGCAAACCCCGACTCTGTGGTTCTTAAACTCATCCCTAAACCCAGGAGTGGGGTGGGCCGCCACTCATCCCCGGGGTGAAGGGGGGTCCCACCCAGCTGAGTGTGTGCGTGCACAGGGATGCATGTGCACGTGGGCGTGTGCATGTGTGTGTGCTGTGCATGTGTACTGTGTGTGCATGTGTGCACATGTATTGTGTGTGCATGTGTGTGTGCTGTGCATGTGTATTGTGTGTGCATTATGCATGTGCATGTGTGTGTTGTGCATGTGTGTTGTGTGTGCTGGGCATGTGTATTGTGTGTGCTGGGCATGTGTATTGTGTGTGCTGGGCATGTGTATTGTGTGTGTGTGTGTGTGTGTGTGCTGGGCATGTGTATTGTGTGTGCATGTATGTATGCTGGGCATGTGTATTGTGTGTGCATGTGTGTGCTGGGTATGTGTATTGTGTGCGTGTGTGCATGGGCAGGGATGCATTGCATGGATGCACATGCACACGGGTATGTGCGTGTGTGCATGTATATTGTGTGTGCATGTGTGTGTGCATGTGTATTGTGTGTGTGCTGGGCATGTATATTGTGTGTGCATATGTGTGTGCTGGGCATGTGTATTATGTGTGGTGCTGGGCATGTGTACTGTGTGTGCATGTGTGGTGCTGGGCATGTGTATTGTGTATGCATGTGCGTGTGTGCACATGCAGGCGTCCTGAGAGCGATGCCCCACTGAGGGGTGGCATGGCCCTAGGAGTCCTGTCGTTCCCCTCATTCAGCCAGCGAGTCCAGCCTCACCCTGAGACTGTCTGCAACCTAAAGCCCCTCCCTCTGCCTTGGACGCCCCAGGGGAGCCCCAGACACCCCCACCTACTTGCTTGCCAAAGGTTGCACTGGGTGGTGGGGGTGGGCAGGGTGGGTGGGGTAGAGGGAGCCCGTCACCTGGACACAGGGAGTAAAGAAGGGTGGGGACAGGGAAGCCCAAGATCAGCCCCAGACACAGGCTGGTCCCTCGCAGGAAGGGCGGGGCTGGTCCCCAGGTGGCAGCAGGGCCACCCAGAGCAGGCCGGCCTGCAGGGCCAGGTCCCAGACAGCTGACCCCAGTGTTGCTGGACACTGATGGTCTGGCAGCCAGGGGATGTCCCGGGGCTCAGGGTCCTGGGGACACAGGGCAGGGGGCGGAGTCTAAGCGAGCACATGTCCTTTTTGACAGCAGGAGGGGTCCTGCCAGTCTAACAAAGGGAAACTGAGGCCTGGGCGTGGCTTGCTGGAGGTCAGGGCCTCGGGCAGAAAGCTGGTCCCACATCCCTCGTCGGGTGGGGAGGCCTCCCCGGCCTGGTGCCTGGGATCAGGTGGCCAAGGCTCTGTCTGCACATTCCTGCTGAGACGGGGCAGGAGCCAGGACCAACCTGGGAGGTGGGGCTGCAGCCACCGCGCCAACCTTCCACCTCCAGGGGGCAGCACTGGGGCAGCACCGGGGCCCACACCCCTACAGCTCTGACCTGGGCCTCAGGATGCTGAGTCAGGGGTCCTGGGGGTCCTGGGGGTCCCTCCAGGCCAGCCTAGTCCTGGGTCTCAGGACCAAGGGCCCCTGGGTGAGGCTGGGTTACTGGTGGCCTCTCACCCCTGCCCACCCCACCCTTTGAGGCCAAACCTGAGCAGGGAGAGCCGGGCATCCTGGCCCAGTCCCCCGTCTGGCTCTGACCCCGCAGCATGCGGCAGAGCTGACCGCCAGTGTGGCCTGGCCAGGCAGCAGCGGGCTGGCAGCTGGCGGGTGGGCTGTGAGAGGCCAGGCAGCCCCTCGGGCCCAGGGGGTGGGAGGGACTGACGGGGCCACAGGGCAGCAGGACACCCCCACCGGAGCAGGACAGGCAGGGCTCTGGCTGCCCCAGTGCCCTGTGACCCCCCGCCTGGGGGGGCACCCTCCTCAACGCCACTGCCTCCCCAAGGGGATCGGGTGTCTGAGCCAGCCACCCTTCCTCTTGGGCGGAGGGCAGCCACCCACCGGTGACTAATCCCCACCCCCTGCGGAGCACACAGCCCCCTGCCTGGAACTGGGGCTGGGAGGCAGGAAGTAACCGGATAGCCCGCCCGCCCACCAGGCCCGTAGCCCTTGGCCGGGTTATGCAAGGTAGTCGGTTCCTTTCTGGAAAGAGCAACAAAGGGGCGTTGCCCACCGAGGCCAGAGAGGCCCCAGAACGTGGGGGCTGGACTCTCCCTTGGGGGACGGGGAGACACTCATGGTTCTGGGTGCTGCCCCCGTCTGACGGTGAAGGGGCGCCCCTCCCTCAGGCTTGGGGAGCTCAGGTTGGGGGCACCCAGCGGGGCGCCCAGGGAAGCCTGAGACCATGGTGGGCAGGTTGGGTTGAAGCCACCTCCTGGCCTTTGCCCCAGAATGCCCCCAACCCCCCGGGGTACTTGGCACTGGGGGTTCGACCCTGGCCCCGAGTCCCTGGAAAGGCTGCTGGTGTGAGGTCAGAGCTGGGGCCCCGGCAGCCGTCTGACCTCGTCACCCACAGGTCGGGGCCCTGGGCAGCGGGGCGACCTCCAGACAGGCCAGGGGGCCCGGGCGCAGGCCTGGCCCCCACAGAGGGATGGGCACAGCGCCCTCCGCCAGCGAAGCGGTGGGAGCAGAGGACCAAGGAGGGTTTTGGGACAAGTGAGGCTCTGGACCCAGGGACAGGCAAGAGGGCGCGGGCAGGCGCTGGCCACCATCCCCACGCTGCAGGGCCTTCTGGGGGGCAGGGAAACAAGAGACTCCGTGAAGGGCCCCAGAGCAGCCGTGGCATCCGCACCGGAGGGGATGTCACCGTCGCCAGCACCCAGCCGCCAGGGGACGCGGGGGCAGGGGGCAGGGGCGGGAACAGGAGCTGAGCCCGGAGGGCGCCCGGCTCCGAGTCAGCGCGGCTGGTTCCCACAGGGCGGCGGGCGCTGTCCTCCGAGGAAGTTGGCAAACTCTCTGTGGCATCTGCACCAACGTCAGCGTCCTCAAATGTCCGGTCAACTGTGACGAGGAAGGACAGGAGGGTGTGGGCCTGCTAGCGGGAGGGGACAGCAACCTTGGGGCCAGGGCCGGGGTGCCCCTTGGTGCCCAGGGGACCCCAGGAGCCAGCCGTGCCAAGGCCGCGCCCATGTTTGCTGCTCCCGGGGGTGCTGGGTGCTCACAGCCAGGGCTGAGGGGCAGACACTGGAAGGAGACACGTTCCTACCTCAGGAGTGAGCAGAAAAGGGGAGCAGAGCAGTTGGGCGCAGGTGGGGTCTGAGGGAGGGCAGCCCAGCAGGAGCCCGACGGGAGGCAGGGTGGGATCCAGGACCTCAGTGCCCCCAGACGGGCATGGAAATGGCCAGGCTGGACCAGGCTGCAGCGAGGACCTGAGCTGGGGGGTGTCAGCCTGGTCCCCCCTCCCCCGGCTGACAGAAGAAGCCGGAGGCCCACTTGGGGGTTGGCTGGTCAGGGGGCTGAGGAGGCGTCAGAAGTGAAGGCGTCAGGGACTCCAGCCCAGCGGCGGGCGTGGGTGACGACAGGGCCACACGGTGGGGAAGGAGCTGGAGGAAGGAGGGGCCAGTCGGACCCTCAGCGCAGGTGCAGCTGCCAGGCAGACGCCAGTGGACGAGCCACAGAGCTCGCAGCCCTCGCCTGGGGACGCCACCGAGGGAGGGTGAGTGGCGCGTGGCCGTGTCCGGCTCTGGAGGCCGGATGACTTGGGACTGGCGACAGGAGGACTGGAGGCCTCAGCCCGGCGGTGGGAACGGCACTTCGGGCCCCGGAGAGGGGCCTCCTCCCGGCCCGGTCCCCCTCCGCCCACCTCCATGCACGCAAAGGGCCACGGTCCTTTACCGATGGAACAAAAAAATAAAATGGCAAGTGTTACTGTGACAAAGCCCTGGGTCCCGTGTCCTGGAGGAAAATGTATTTGTGGCTGAAGCTGCAGAGTGTGGACGTGGCCGGAACGCGCCCAGAGCGGCACAGGGAATCCAGCCTGACCCGTAGACAGAGACCCCTGAGTCCCTGGGGACCAGCCAGGGCGCAGGACCCCACCTTGCGCAGGCCCCCTCTCCCCGCTGTGGCCGATGGGGGGCTGCCTGGGTGGATAGGACAGGAGGGTCCAGGGTGGGCCCTCGGCACAGGTCAGAGCTTATGCAGCCAAACGTACCACCTGCGTCCAGCACGGGGCTCAGGGAACCTGGTACCACGAGCAAAGGGTGGGTGGACAAGCCTGGTCCCCACCGAACCCTCCCCGACCCTGTGCCCAGCTCAGGGCCACCTGTCCTGTGAGCAGCACAGCTCCCCCCACCAGTCAGTGAAGGAGCAGGTAGGGCCAGGGGGTCCCTGCTTGTCAGTGGGTGCAGCCACCTCTAAGGGCCCTGTCTGAGCAAGGGGAGCCCCACAGCTGTGCACGGTGCCAGGGGGCCTGTGGCAGCTGGGCACCAGGGGACACGGTTCCCAGGTGAGAGCGGTGGCCCAGGCCTCATGTCCTCCAGACTCAGGCTCACTGGCCCCACACCAGTCGAGCCCACGGGTGGGGGACTTGCCGCCCAGTCTCCAGATTCCACCCCCAGCCAGGGGCACTGCTGCCAGCGGGTCTCAGCAGAAGTCGGGGGCCCCAGCCCTGTGTTCCATCCGTTCCCCCGGCCCCGACCGGGACAGGTCTCCCTCCATCCAGCAGCCACAGGCTGCTCCTCCGCAGCAGCTCCGTCCATTTCCCCAGGAGACAGGGAGCCTTTCATGTGAACCAGGGACCTGGGCCCCCCGAGAGCAGCCCGCCACCCCCGGGGGTGCCTCTGGGGGCAGCCGTGCCCAGGGCACAGGCAGGGGCAGGACCAGCGAGAGGAGGCCCCGAGCCCACCCGGCTGCTTCTGAAGAAGCGAGTGCTGGGTCCCCGGTGGGCACGTGGGACGCCTCTCGCACTGGGGCCCCCGGCCAGGCGTCAGGAACGGGGGGCCCGGCGACTCGCCGGTCAGAATCCGCGCCCCCTCCGGAGACTCTGCCTCCTCCACTCTGCTTGGATGGGGTCCCCTCCCCCACAAGGCCCACGCCCCCTGCGCCCCCCTCAGGCTTCTCCTGACCACCCTGCCCCACACCTGGTGCCCCCGCTGAGCAGGGTTGAAGTTCAGAGGTCAAGCTCACCAGCTGCTGGCCAGGGACCCCTCGAAGCTGGCCTGTGGTTTCATGGCCCAGACCCTGGGGTGTCCCCTTCCGTCCCCCCACCCCACCCCGACTCCGCTTGCCCCCCCACACTCACCGAGTGAGGCCCACGTCCCAGCTGCAGATGGGCCCCGGCCCGAGCCCTTCCAGACACAGACGGGGTGTCCGGGTGCAACCTTCCCCTCAAGATGCAACAGGGTGAAGTTGGGGTGCTGGGGATCACGCCCAGGCCCGGGTCCCTCCCAAGGGACGGGCCGCACGGAGGACTGTGCCCCGTTGTTCTGCCTTCCTGACCTGGGGCTGAGCCAGGGCTCAGCGGCTGGAGCCCAGGACGGTGGTGCAGCCCCTCCCCGCGGGTGGGGGGTGGCCAGGGCCATCTGCAGCCCCTCCCTGTGTGTGGGGGGTGTCCAGGGCCATCCGCAGCCCCTCCCTGCGGGTGGGGGGGTGGCCGGGGCAGCGGGCTGGGTGCGAAGGCCCAGCCACCCGTCTCCCACGGGGAGGGCGGCGGCGGGGGCTGTGCGGGGCTGTGTCTGGTCCCCGCTGCCAACTCTGCGGGTACTGAGTCCACACGGGGTTCCTGGAGGGAAGGGAGGGCCTGTTTGCCCAGCGCACTTGGTTAATCTCGGCCGCTGACCCGAGACGGAGGCCCCGCTCCTGTTTGCCCGCCCGGCACTGCGTTAATCCTGAGCAAACGTGGCCCGGGGGCTGCCTGACCCTCCGCCATCCGCACCCGCCCTGCCCCTGCCGGGGTCACTCTGCGCCTCTCGGGGCTGCGCCTGTCCCCTGCTGACCTGACCTGGCTCCGCTCCCCGTGGGGCAATTCCTGGGAGACTCGGTGGGTCGCTGCTTCCACGGGGCTCTCACCAGGGCTGGGGGGAGGAGAAAGGGGAGGGGGGGCGACGGGGGGAGGGGAGGCACCTCTGGCAGCGGCTGCCTCACGCCCACCTGCTGACCCCTCAGGCTGGCTCTGCCCAGAGGATGAGGGTGTCCCTGCCTGTTTCCCCTGTGCCCCACAGGCTTCTTCTCCCTTTGTCCCTCCCCTTCCCCCCTTTCCCAGGCCCCCCTCTTCCCCTCCCCTGCAACTCCCCACAGTCTCTGAATCCAGGCCCAGCCTGGTGGCTACACCAAGACCCCCCTGGCCCACTGAAACCCCCGCCAGCACCGGACTTCCCTGTGGTTTCAGGTTCAAGGACAGGTTGCAGAAGCAGCCTGAAGGGTCTCGCGGGTGACCTGTTGCTCTGAACCTCTTGTACTGAAGACGGGTGCCCGTTCACCCCACGTGGGGGCAACTCCTAGGAACAGGACAGGGGTCACACCCGTTGAGTCAAGAGTGACACGCCAGCGTCTCCCTTCGTGGTCCTGACCACGTCTGTGTCTCCCAGGCTACGACCGACCGTGACCGCGTGCCTTCCGTGCCCTGCGTCCCTCATCTCTGCTCCGGGGTCTGTCCTCAGCCATCCTCTGCTTCTCAGCTGGGACCTTTGTGAGGGTGGCAGGTGGCCGGGCAGCACCTCCCATCTGGGAGGAGCAGCAACCACACAGGGGCCCCGTGTCCTCCTCAGGGGTCACACCCGAGCCTGTGATGTCGGGTGGACCCACTACTGGGAAGTTCACCTTCACTTGTCTGCCAGACTTCTCCCCCTGGAGAGCAACCGTTTCCCCCTTGAAGGGAAGGAGGGTTGGGGGGCGATGTGTCGGGGACCCCAAGAAGGTCCCACAGCTCGTCGGCCCCCCTGACTCGCGTCAAAGCCCAGCCAGGTTTCTCTAGTCGCCTCCACCCCTCCTCCGACATCCCACTGTGGGAAGAACTTTCTCTTCCCTTCGTTTGTTCACTTTTCTTCATTTGTTTACATCAGTAGGGTCTCATGAACTTCCATCCTTCAGAATAAGTGATTTTAAAAATACAAATCTGAGCCCTGGCTGGTAACACAGTGGATAAGGTGCTGGCCTGTGAACCCAAGGGTTGCAGGTTCGATTCCCAGCCAGGGCAACATAACTGGGTTGCAAGCCAGGTCTCCAGTCGGGTCTGTGGCTGGAGGCAGGTGAAAAGCAACCATACATTGATGTCTCTCTCCCTCTCTGCCTCCCTCTCTTCCCCTCTTTCTAAAAATAATAAAATAAAATCTTAAAAAAAACAAACTACAAATCTGTGGTGGCCTGGGACGCTCCAAGCTCTCGCTTCCCTAGACACACTTCGGAGAAAGAGAGACAGGATCTCCCTGAGTCCAAGGTTCACAGCACCCACGCTGACGTCTGGTCTAGAAGAAGTCATCCTCCAAATGGTCAGGAGGGTTTCGTGGCATTTTTCTTTTGCACACTTCCTTGCACACCCACCCCCGCGCAGCAGGAGCTGTGGCCTTGAATGGCCAGGCCAGCTGCCATTCCACACTCCCACCACACCAGCAGGGGCAGAGAACGCCGCGTGTGCAAATGGCTGTGCACCTCCGTCCTAAGCTGCTCAGTGGGTATTGGAAGAGCGAACCAAGGTGCTCACCTCTGATTTGCTTTACTTGGAATTCATGGGGCACGAGCAGCAGGCACTGTTCCTGAAAGCTGCCAGGTGACCAGAGACCCACACACAGAGGGAGGCGTACGCTGGGCCATCCAATACCTGGAGAAGTGGAAGTCAACTCTTTGGACAGTCAGAACATTCTGAAGCAGCCAGGTGTACACAGAAATTCAGGAAGCCACACAGCGAGCCACCTTGGGCTGACGTCCATGCGCAGAGCAGGTCTACCTGCCTCAGTGCGGAAGGTAGGCCTTTGCAGGGCCGGATTGTAAGGACCGGGGAAACTCCCGGTGTTCATGCAAACTGTCAACATGTTAGCTAAGCATGAACTAAAGGAACAGAGACTCCAGGGACCATGCAGAACAAGGCTTCGTCATTGTAAAACTTGTTTGGGAAAGTCTCAAAACAAGTGGATCGATGTAGCCCTTAGCAATAACAACAAGAAAAGAAAGAAAGAAAGAAAGAAAGAAAGAAAGAAAGAAAGAAAGAAAGAAAGAAAGAAAGAAAGAAAGGAAGGAAGGAAGAGGGGAGGGGAGGGGAGAGAGAGAGAGAGAGAAGCAAACATCAGAGGAGGAAAAATCTGATTTCCAGAGTTACCATATTAATAATGAGTTCCCCAGTTTTCAACAAAAAATCACAAGATGGACAAAGACACAAAAAATATGGCCCATTCAGAGAAGTAAAATAAATTGACCAACATCTTTCCTGAGGAAGTCCGGGTATCAGCCTTCCTAGACAAAGACTGTGAAACAACTGTGTTAATGGCACTCAAAGAGGTAAGGAAAAGAACCAAAGAAAATCAGGAAAAACATGCATTTACAAAATGAGGTATTAACAAAAAATGAAAATTACTTTTTTAAAAGATTTTAAAATTTATTTATTATTTTTAGAGAGAGGGGAAGGGATAGAGACAGAGAGGGAGAGAGACGTCCATGGATGGTTGCCTTTCACCTGCCTCCAGCTCCGGACCTGGCTGGAGACCTGGCTTGCAACCTGGTTCTGTGCCCTGGCTGGGAATTGAACCAGCAACCTTTGGATTTGCAGGCTGGCACTGTATCCACTGTGCCACCAACCAGGGTAAAAATTACTTTTTAAAAGACGGAAATCCTGAGCTGAACTTCCAGCCGAAATGGAGGCATAGGTAGACTTGCTTCATGTCCCTCTGCAACTAAGAAGGAATACAACTACCTCTGAACTAGAGACAGCCAGAAATTCCAGAAAATGGAGCCCAACAAACAAAGATATAAAGAAGAAATTCAGACAGGTAGGAGGGGCAGGGCCAGGACAGAGAGGACACAGTTTGGTGGCACTGCAGCTGTGGCTGGATGGCAGAAATGCAGTCACACATTAAAAAAAAAAGTCAGAAGAGACACCTGGGGAGGCTGCCAGCACCAGACCATATCGTGCAGCTCACAGTTCCAGCATTGAGGGGGAAATAAAGCCTCATTGCTTCTGACTGTGAAAACTGGTGAGGGTTGGGGTGGAGGAAGGGACTGCAGGTCTCTCAGCAGAGTCCATTTGTTTAGAGGCCCCCACAGTCCTGGAACGTCTACATTGTTCCGTCTCAGACCCTCCCCACACAGCGCCACAACGTGGTGAAATGGGTCACCTGCACTGACGAAAACGTAAGGCTCTGTGCCTTACAAAGCAACAGGTGCAACAGCTCTACCTAAGACACAGAGACCACACAGGAGCTTGTCAAGTTGAGGAGACAGAGAAGTGTGGCTCAAAAGACGGAGTAAATCAAGGTTCCAGTGGGAGAACTAAGTAATGAGAAGACAGCCCACTTGACAGACTCAGAGTTCAAATGCTGGTGATAAAGATGCTCACAGACTTGACAGACATGCTTGAGTACAGCAAACTCTGAAGGGAAGAAGTGAAATAAAGGAAAATCCATACGAAACCAATGGTGAAGGGAAGGAAACTTGGGTTCAAATCAATGATCTGGAACACAAGGAAGAAATAAATAGTTGACTAGTACAGAATGAGGAAACAAGAACTGAGAAAAATGAAGAGAGGCCTAGGAATCTCTGGGGCAACTTGAACCTTGCCAACCTCCAAATCATAGGGTTCCAGAAGGAGAAGAGGAAGAGCAAAAAAAATGAAAATGTTTATGAAAAAATAATGCCAAACTTTAAAGATAAAGAGAGAATCTTAAAGGCAGCAAGAGAACAGAAGAGAGTTACCTACAAAGGAGTTCCCATAAGACTATCAGCTGATTTCTCAAAAGAAACTTTGCAGGAGAGAAGGGACTGGCAAGAAGTATTCAAAGTGATGGAAAGCAAGGACCTACAACCAAGATGACTCTGTCCAGCAAAGCTGTCATCGGGATAGAAGGGCAGATAAAGTGCTTCCCAGACAAGGGAAAGCTAAAGGAGTTCATCATCACCAAGACATACTATATGAAATGTTAAAGGGACTTAAGAAAAAGAGGATGAACATTATGAACATTAAAATGACAACAAAGTCATAACTATCAACAACAGAACCTAAAAACAAACAAACAAACAAACTAAGCAAACAACCAGAATAGGACCAGAAACATAGGTATGGGGGGCATTGGGAGGGTTATCAGCTGGGAGGAGGAAGGGGGAGAAATGGGGAAATGGCGCAGGGATTAGAAAACATAATTGGTGGGTACAAGATAGACAGGGGGATGTTAAGAATAATAGAGGAAAAGATGATATCGGGGAACGTATGCACAACCCATGAACATGAACCAAGGGTAGTGGAATTGCAGCAGGGAAGTAGGGTCCTGGGTGGAGGAGGACAAAGTAAAATTAAATTGGGACAACTGTAACAGCATAATCAACAAAATATACTTTTAAAAAATCCAGAGCTGAAAAGTACAGCTGAAATGGAACATTTGCTAGAGGGATTCAACCCCAGACGTGAACAAGCAGAAGAAAGATGGAATGAACTTGAAGATGGAACAATTGAGATGATTAAGTTTGAGGAGCAGAAAAAAAGAATGAAATGTGAATAAAGCTGAAGGCACCTGTGGGACACCGGCAAGCAGGTCAACATGGTGGAATTCCTAGCAGAGAAGGGAAAGAGGCAGAAATATTATTTGAAGAAATAATACTGAAAACTTCCGAGAAGCTCAACAGTTTCCAAGTAGGATGAACTCAGAGATCCATTTCGACACACATAACCACACTGTTGATAGAAAAAGAGAAAATCTTAAAAGTGCCAAGAGAGAAGCAACTTGTCACAAGGCAATCTCAGTAAGACTATTAGCCAATTTGTTATCAGAACCCTTGGACACCAGAAAGGCAGTGAATGCCATATTTAAATTACTGAAAGAAAATACAGTTGACAACGAATTCTATACCTGGCAAAACTTTCCTTCAAAAATGAGAGAAACATGGAGACATTCACAGGTAAACAGAAGCTGAGGGAGTTCATTACCAGTAGATCCACTCTACAGGAAATGCTAAAGAAGATTAGAAGTCCTTCAGGTGGAAATAAAAGAACATTAGGCAGGAAATTGAAGCTGTGTGAAGAAATAAATTTCCAGTAAAGCTAAATATGTGAGTAAATATAAAATTTGCTGTTCTTGTACTATTTGGTTGTAACTCCACTTTTCATTATCTATAGGATTTAAAAACAGATGTGTGAAATAATTATAATTCTCATACTGGGAACACAGGTATAAATATGTCATTTTCTGCAGTAATGTAGGAGGCTTATAGAGGATTAGAGTTTTTTTCAAATGAGACTAAAGTTGGTATCAATTCAAATTAGACTCTTATGACTTCAAGGTGTTATATGTAAACCCATGATAACCACAAAGAAAATATCTATGGAATAAACACATAAAGAAATGAGAAGAAAATAAACTAAACACAAAAGAAGGCAGCGGTGGAATAAATGGGGAACAAAAAATCCTGGTAACATACAGAATCAAATGGAAAATGCCAGAGATAGGTCCATTGTTACCAACAACTAAATACAATGGATTTAAACTCTCCACTCAAAAGTCAGAGGTGGGCAAAATTGATTTAAAAACACAATCCCGGCCCTGGATGGTGGCACAGTGGATAAGGTGCCGGCCTGCGAACCCAAAGGTTGCTGGTTCGATTCCCCAGCCAGGGCACATAACCAGCTTGTAAGCCAGGTCTCCAGCCAGATCCATGGCTGGAGGCAGGTGAACGGCAACCTTACATTAATGTTTCTCTCCCTCTCTGCCTCTCTCCCTTCCCCTCTCTCTAAAAATAATAAAATCTTAAAAAAAAAAAAGCACAATCCCACTTTATGCTGTCTATAAGAGACTTACTTTAGAACTAAAGTCATATATAGGTTGAAAGTAAAATGTCAGAAAAAGACATTTCTACAAAAATGTAACCAAAATAGAGCTGGGATGGCTACATTAATACCAAACAAAATAAACTTTAAATTTAAAAAAGGATACAAGAGACAAAGGAAGATATTATTTATGGATAGTCAATTGAATAGGAAAATACAGTAATTTTAAACATAAATGCATATCTATAGAGATATAGATATAGATATATAGATATGTATAGGACTCTTCACCTAATTACAACCGAGCACACATCTTTCTCAGGGGTACATGAAACATTCTTCCTAATAAACTGTATGCTATGTTCCAAAACAACTTTGAATACATTTTGAAAGATTAAAACCATGTAAAGTATTATTTTCGAATCACAAAGGAATGACGCTACACATCAAAAATTGAAGTAAAATTGTAAAATGCACAAATGTGTGGAAATTAAACAGCATACTCTTTGAAAGCAATAAATCAAAGAAATTGGAAAATACTTAGAGATGAATTAATGCACAACATACCAAAATTATGAGATTCACCCAAGGAAGTGCTAAGAGGAAAATTTATAGTTGTAAATGCCTACATTAAAAAAGAAGAAAGTCCTGCTCTGACTGGTGGCTCAGTGGATAGGTGCCGGGCTTTGAACCCAAAGGTTGTTGGTTTGATCCCCAGCCAGGGCACATAACCAGGTTGCAAGCCAGGTCTCCAGCCAGGTCTATAGCTGGAGGCAGATGAAAGACAACCATACATTAATTTTTCACTCTTTTTCTTCCCCGCTCCCTGCCCTCCTGTCTAAAAATAATGAATAAAATCTAAAAAAAGAAAAGAAAAAATGTCCTTAAATCAATAACCTAACTGTACACCTTAAGAGATTAGAAGAGAAGACTAAACCTCAAGCTAAAAGGAAGGAAATAATTAGGTTAGAGCAGAGGTAAATAAAATAAAAAATAGAAAACAGTAGAGAAGACCAAAGAAGCTGAAAGTTGGTTCTTTGAAAGATCAACCAAATTGACAAACCTTTAACTAGACAGGCTTAAAAAAAGAAGAAGAAGACTCAAGTTTCTAAAATCAGAAATGAAAGGGACGTTACTATTGATCACAGAAAAACTATTATTATAAAAGAATATTATAAACAAATTTGATAGCCTAGAAGAAACAGGCATGTTCATAAAACATACACAGTAGTCTAACAAAACTGACCCATGAAGAAATAGACAAATTGGTCCTGGCTGGTGGCACAGTGAATAAGGTGTCGGCCTGCGAACCCAAAGGTCACTGGTTCAATTCCCAGCCAGGGCACATAACCAGGTTGCAAGCCAGGTCTCCAGCCAGGTCCATAGCTGGAGGCAGGTGAAAGGCAACCCTACATTGATGTTTCTCCCCTTCTCTGCCTCTCTCCCTTCCCTTCTCTCTGAAAAATAATAAATAAGTCTTTAATTAAAAAAAAGAAAAAAGAAATAGACAAATTGAATCAACCTAAAACTAGTAATGAGATTGAATCAGGATCCAAAACCCTCTCAACAGATAAAAGCAGAAGAAGAGAGCTTCATTTGGGAAATCTATCAAACATTTAAAGACGAATCAATACAAATACTTCTCAAACTCTTCCCCCAAAAGCTGTAAAGGAAGGAACATTTACTAACTCATTCTAGGAGGCCATCTTACCCTGAAATCAAAGTGAGGAAAAGACACTGAAGAAAACCATGGACCAAATATCCCTTGTGAATATGGATGTAAAAATCCTCAACAAAACACCAGCAACCCAATTCAGATATGTAGTCAAAGGATTATACACCATAATCAAGTGGGTTTCATTCCTGGAATGCAAGGATGGTTCAATGTACAAAAATCAACCAGTCACCACACTATTCGAATGAAGGGGAGGAACCCCATACCGATGCGGAAAAACTATGTGCCAAAATCCAACACCTTTTCATGATTGGAAAAAAAAAACCCTTCCCCACCTGGCTGGTAGCACAATGGATAAGGCGCCGGCCTGCGAACCCAAAGGTCACGGGTTCGATTCCCCAGCCAGGGCACATAACCAGGTTGCAAACCAGGTCTGTGGCTGGAGGCAGGTGAAACGCAACCATACATGGATGTTTCTCTCCTTCTCTGCCTCTCTCCCTTCCCCTCTTTCTAAAAATAGTGAAATGGAATCTTAAAAAACAAACAAACAAACAAAACCCTTCAACAAACTAGGAGTAGACAGAAATTATCTCAACAAAATAAAAGCTATACAGCAAAACCCACATCTGGCCTCAGCTCAGGGGGGAGACGCGTGGATTCCCCTGAGACCGGGACCTGGCGAGCTTGCCTGCTCTGGCCTCTGCCACTCAGCGCAGCCCTGGACGGTTCGGCCAGGACAGGTGGGCAGGACAGAGAAACAGGAGAAGCACAACTGGAAAACTTTAAAAGTTCCACCAAAAAAGAAGCCTACTCAAGCCTGCTATGCTCTGATTGTGTTTCTCCTAAATTCGTGCGTTACGATCCTAACCCCAGAGGTGATGGCATAAGGGGGGACATTGGGGGGGTGCCTAAGTCATGAGTGGGGTGATGGTTCACAGCAGGGGCTCCAGAGGGACCCCCAGCCACTGCGGCCTAGGAGAGCACCTTCACTAGACCCCGACCACGCCGGGCCCACCCTCGGGGACACAGCCCCCCAGCGGGGAGAACAAAGTGTTTTCTTTTCAGGAACAAAAGGTCCATCCTCGAACTCATACAGAATCTCAAGGAACCTTGAACAGCCGCCATATTCTTGATACGGCAGAACACAGGGGAGCATTCGTGCTTCCTGATTTTAAACCTAGAACAAAGCTACATCGATCAAAACAGCGTGGTCCAAGCCTAAGGCCGATGTGATGATGGCCGGCGCGGACTGGGTGGGAGGAAAAGAGCCCCGGCTCACGTGGTCAGCGGTGTTCCCCCAGGGTGAGGGCTATTCCAGGGGGAAGGGCCGTGTCTCCAGCAAATGGCTTGGTGCCCCCGTCACCTGGCAGGTGCTCTCAGCTGCCCCAGAAAACGGCAAGTGGAGCCCACAGCCAGGCGCCGCCCCACACCCGCGAGGGCCGGAGCCTCGCTGCAGGGCCACCCAGGGCCCGTCCCGGTTTGCTGGAAGGAAGAAAAAAGGGAGGAGCGGGTAAGAGGACAGAGGCCCCCTTGGACTTACGAACAGGACATGCAGGCGGCCGCGAGGGGACCCTGCGCCCCAGGGAGCACCGAGCCCAGCAGCCGCCTGCGCAGGCCCAGCGGACGCATCGCTTCCAGGCACCAAGCAGGGTGCACGCCCCTCCCGCAGACCTTGCCTCTCTTGGGGAAGAGAAATGAAAAATCTTTGCACTTCCTTCTCTGTGAATTCTTTGGCAGCCCCTGTCACCCTAACCGGGGCGACAGGCCGGGGAAGGGGGTCTGTGTGAGGACCGGGAAATGGGAGGTGTGAGGGGGAGGGGTCAACGTTGCCACAGGGGGCAGAGGACGCTTGGGAGAAGGTCTCGCATCCTTGCCGCCCTGGGCAGGGCCTGTCTCACAGGGGAGCAGCCCCAAGACAGGCTGCCCAGCTGGAGTGCAAGCTGCCCGTCCCCCACAGCCTCGCCGCGCAGCGTGGCTGCCATAGCACCGCGCTGCACCCGACATCCCAGCACGGGGTGGAGAGCACAGCGATGTCAGAGGGTCCGGGGGCCACGGTGGCCCGACATGCCCTCCACCTGTTTCCTCTGGGCCGGGTGGGAACCCTGAGACTCAGGGGAAACACCCAGAGTGCGTTTGGGGCCGGGACAAAGCGGGGCCACCCCAAAGCCCAGGTCCAGAGGTATTTCCCGACCCGGGCCATCCTCCCTGCCTGCACCGCCCAGCCTTGGACGTGTCTGGCTCACAACCCACCGGGTCACACCACAGGGCCCCTCAGGTTGCCACGAGTGTGGCCCCTAGGCCTGGAGAGCAGGCTGCCCGGACCCCAGGGCTGCCCCATCCGTGCCACCGGCTGGGGAGTCAGAGGCAGCAGGTGTGTAGCGCCCCACGCACAGAGCAGCCCAGGTGGGCTCTGAGCAGCTGGGCTGGCGGCCACGCCTGTGACTCAGGGGGCTGTGCCCACCCTCCCGGGCCCTCTGTGGTGCCCAGGGCGAGCTGGGCAAGCAGCCAGAGCTCACTGAAGGCCTGAGGCTCAAGGGACCCTCGTCCTAGAGTCTGCACCGTGGTGGGAGGGGTGGGGGCTGAGAGGCTCTGGGCGCCAGGCTGTGGGTGGGCTGGGGACTGCGGCGTCTGAGCTGCTGGGGGCGGGGTCTTCACTCCCAGCTGGGGTCACTCGCCTGGGCTCTGTGTGGCCCCGGGGGCTCCCAGCCGCTGCCTGGACCGAAGGAGGGACAGGGCGTGCCGGCGCCGATTCCTGGCACGGCCCAGGCGGAGCCTCTCTGAGCTGCAGGAGGCCGGTGCCCCGGGCCCCCCTTCCCGGCAGCCGGCCGCTCGCCTCTGTTCTGGGCTCCCTCAACTGTGAAGGGGTAAACTCGCTGAGCAAACAGGCTGGGCCCGGACGCATCCGGGATGTCTCAATCCCGGGACCCTGCAGCCCTGGTCTCCTCGGGGGGTGCCACTGCGTGCCAGCGGGGGGCACGGGAGGCCCCTAGGCGGTGGGGGCCCCATGCCCTCTCGAACCCTGACACCTCCCCCAGCAGAGACCAGCCCCAGGGTCAGGAGGGAAGGCTGGAGCCCCCGGGGAAGGAAGTGGAGGCCGTGCTGCAGGCTGACAGACCCCTCCCTGAGGGTGGGATCAAAGACCCCAGCTCCCTTCCTTCAGGTGACGTGAGTGGCTTTGGGGCCCAGACAGTTTGCACCCCGCCCTCTCAGGGACTGGCCCACTCGCGCTGAGCTCCCTGCCTGCCCGGGGAGGGGCAGGGTTGCTGGGGGTGGGGGCCCAGCCTGGCACACAGCCTGGCCGGAGGGCACAGGAGGCCCAGGGAGGCAGGGGTGGGGGGCTCAGCCCAGCCTCCAGTCCAGCCCGCAGGGTCTGCCCAGCCCGCCCTCAGAAGGCCCTCCAGATGCGCCCTCCCCCCTGCGGCGGGACACCTGGAAGGGGTGGATTGGGGCTTCAGAGACCCCAGTCACCCAGCCTGGCACCTCTCACCCTGGTGGGGACGGCAGCGATGGAGCAGGTGGCCTAGCACACCCCGGGGCTCCCTGGGCAGCAGGGCGAGGGGCCAGGGGTCTGCAGGAGTCTGGGGGCCTTCTGCCCCAGCCCAGGGCCCAGGTGCAGGCCCAGCAGTTACATGGTGACGATGGAGCCCCGGTGACACACATGCCAGGTTGGGGTGGGGTGCCAGGTTCCCCCCTCTGTTACTCACACAAACCAACCTGGACACCACCCACCGCTGGCAGGGCCCATTCCCACCCAGCCCCTGCGGGGAACGCCACACGTGGTGGGTGAGGCCCCTGTAAGGGCCTGACAGTGAGGAGGCTGGCGTACTGGTCACTACAGGCCCCCAAAACCTGACGGGGCAGCTGGACTGCTGCGGCTCCGTCCTGGGGCAGGTGCTGGTGGAGAGCCCCCTGCACCCCTTGAGGGGCCCGAGCTCCGGCGAACTGGTCCCTGGGTGGCTGCCGTGGGCCGGGCCCCCACGTTGCAAGCTGACCTCGGGGTGAGGTGGGGTACTTGCGAGCCCAGGTTGGGCGCCCCTGCCCTGCCTGGACCGGGGAGGGACGTTGGACGGGTGCCGGCTGATTCTCTGCAGCTGAACCGGGACATCCCGTCCGCTCTCCAGGCCTTGTTTCCCCTTGAGCTTGACCTTGGGCACAAACGGGAGCCCAGAAACCCGCAAGGGGCACAGGTCGATACACGGGGTGCCTAGGCCTCCTCCTGGGGCCCCCACAAGCCAAGCTGACCAGGTCCCCCCCTCACCTGACTGTCTGC
>PVIW01011833.1:0-12023 GCA_004026585.1 Noctilio leporinus | reverse complement strand
ACCTTCCCGGGAGGGGCAGCCAGCAGCACAGCCGGGGGAGGCGGCTGGCGGACTGGCGCCCCCCTCACTGCTGATTCTCAGGAGCTGCTGGGGGCAGGGGTCCTGCGCCTCCGGGACCCAGAGGCGAAAAGCCTTCCTCCTCCACCCCACCTTCCTGCTTCGGCCCCTCCCCAAGAGCAAACACACGTGGCTGGTGCAGAGGACAGGACAGTGGCCCTGTGGCCAGCAGCTGGGCTCACGGCCAAGGCTTCCTGCTACATAAGTCCCGGGGCCCCCAGTGCAGCGAGCGCCCTGCCCCACTCCCGTCACCACCCGCCTGCCCGCCAGTCCCCAGCATGGGCTCCCCAAGAGGGTGCCGGGCGCTGGCATGGGCCCTGCTGGTCCTGCTCTCGGTGCCGGAGGCAGGTAAGGTGCAACCCACCCCCGTCTGCACGGCCAGGGCGACTTCCAAGGGCCACTGGCCCAGGGCTTCACCTGCTGGCAATGGATGGGCACGACCCCACCCCGTGTGTCCGGGAGATGCTGGGTCCCCTGGGGGAACCCCCAAGGAGGATTTTGCCTCCGGGGTTAGAAGGGGTGAGCGCTGGTGAGGGGGCCCAGTCGGGGGTCCTCTCTGCTCCCCTTGAGGCCCCATCAGAGTGGTCAGGGACAGATGCAAGCACCGGTCCCTGCCCAGGCTGGGTGCCCATCCGTTCCGCCCTCCAAGGCCGGCCATCGGGCAGCCGCACCGTGGCTTTGAGCTGCGGCCCTGAAACTGGGCTGTGGCAGGCGGGCAGGTGACCAGGGGTCCATGTCCGAACCCCCACGGCACACCTGCTGCCCAGCTTCCCTCGGTCGCCCCCGCATGTGTCTGTCTGTCTGTCTGTGGCCCCCCACCATGGTCCCCAGCATCTCGGGAGTGCAAGCAGCTCCCATACTTAGTCAACAGAGAAGCTGCAGCCTCAGGGGCTGTGTGGGTGACGCCTGTCCCCCCGTCCCCGCCCTCAGCTCCTGCACGCCGCCCCGCAGGGCCTCCCCCGACTAGGGCGTATGGGCAGAGGGCAAGGGGAGCAGCTGCCCAGCTGGGCAGGACAGGTGAATGGAGGGCTGTGCTCAGGTGCCAGGTGTCCGGGCTCTGGCTGGGAAGGTCCAGCAGGGAGCCTGGCCTGCTGGGACAGCTGTCACAGGAATCCAGGGACACGGGGCCCCACCTTGCAGTCTGGGGCTGAGGGGTTCCTGGCAGATACAAGGAGTCCTGGGCCATGAAGAGGGAGCCCCCGCTCGGAGCCCGGGGCCTCAGTCCCATCCACCGAGGCTGAGAGGTCGTGGGGGCTCAGCCCTGGTCAGGCTGGCTGGGGAAGCCCTGCCTGGGGGCAGAGGGGGACACAGGTGACCTCAGCCACCCAGCACAGGGCTCCAGCCTCCCACCTGCCACGGTTGGCGGCTCCGACCTAGAGCTGCTCTGGTCTTGGGTTTCTGCTAAGTCACGCCTGGGAGCCTCCCCAGCTGTGCGTCTTCATCCCCAACAAAGCCTGTCTTTGTCCTTCTCTGCGGGCCATGGGACAGGGCTGAGCCCTCTTCCTGAGGTGGCCGGGTCAGCGGGGCTGCCACCTCTTCCTGATCCCACTCTCCGGCCCGTCCCAGGGAAAGGAGGTGCCCCTGAACTCGTAGCCACGAGGGTCTGGAGTTTCCCTCCAGAAACTCCTGCCCCGGGGAGACCTTGCTTCCTGTCCCACTGAGTGACCTGCAGGCCAGAGCCTGTCCTGTGGCTACCACCCTGCTGTCCCCCGAGACCCCCACTGGGGCCCCTGAATGGGCCACCGCGGGCATCGGGGTGATGTGCCCAGGTTCTCCCTGACCCCACCCCTGCACGGCAGGCACCCAGTACAGCGGGAAGCAGAGCTGGGCTAACGCGGAGGCTGTGAAGATCCAGCAGAGGACGGACACCGGTACGCAGGCTGAGCAGGCGGAAGGGGCCTGGAGGAGGGGACACGCCTCTTTCCGCATCACCTGCGTGACGCGACCTTCCGGGGTCCCATCTGCCCGCCGGAACAGGGTGGAGAAAAGGAAGAGGCACAGCAGGCCGTCCACTGCTGACAAAGTGTGCGCCAACAGCCACACGCTCCCACGTGCATGTACTCACACACACAGGGTGCACACGCATGTCCACATGTTCACACATGCCTGGACTCACACACGGGATATGCATGCATGTCCACACATGTGCTCATGTGCTCACAAGGATGCACATGCATGTCCACACACTCATACATGAACATAGACACACAGGGTGCACAGGCATGTCCAGATGCTCACATGTATGCACACACATGTCCACAACGTGCATACACATCCACATGCTCCCACATGCATGTGCTCACATGCACAGGGTGCACAGGCATGTCCACATGTTCACACATGCCTGGACTCACACACGGGATATGCATGCATGTCCACACATGTGCTCATGTGCTCACAAGGATGCACATGCATGTCCACACACTCATACATGAACATAGGCACACCGGGTGCACAGGCATGTCCAGATGTTCACATGTATGCACACACATGTCCACAACGTGCATACACACCCACATGCTCTCACATACATGTACTCACATGTTCCCAAGGATGCACTACATGTTCGTGTGGTCACCCATGCACACGCACAGGGTGCACACACATGCATACACACACTCACACATATGCACTCACACACAGGGCAACACACAGAAAAGGCCTGAGGCAGGAGCATGTCTTGGGAGGACGGGGAGGGGCAGCCACTAGCCCGGGGCCCCGGGGGTGGGCCAGGCCCAGGACGTTGGGCTCCCCGGCGGGGGCGGGCGCCTGGCCGAGCTGCTCTCAGACCTGCACTCCCTCCGCAGCGCAGCGCATGACCTTCCTCCCACCCACCACCGTCTTCCCCACCGTGAGCTGTAAGTGGACGCTGCCGCTGCAGATGGGGTGGGCTGGCTGCAGCCCCGGGGTGGTCGAGCTGGGGTACAGCCAGGACAGTGAGGGGCCGCTGGGCAGCTGGGTGGCCTTGGGAACAGCCGGGAGCTGCCCCGGGGTGCTGGGCAGGGCGGGAGAGTCAGAGGTGCTGAGGGGAGCAAGGTGGGTGCGATGGCCGAGGGTGGCTGCCCGCTAAGCCCCCCACGTGGGCACCCCTCGCCCTGCGGGGGCCGGGGGCAGGCGGCGGCATCATGGGCTCCGTCTCGCTCTCCCTGCAGCCCTGAACCCGGCGCACAACGGGCGGGTCTGCAGCACGTGGGGCGACTTCCACTACAAGACCTTCGACGGCGACCTCTTCCGCTTCCCCGGCCGCTGCAACTACGTCTTCTCCGCGCACTGCGGGGCCGCCTACGAGGACTTCAACGTCCAGCTCCGCCGCGGCCTGGCCGGCTCCAGGCCCACCATCACCCACGTCACCCTCAGGGCCCAGGGGCTGGTCCTGGAGGTCTCCAATGGCTCCATCCTCATCGATGGGCAGCGGTGAGCCCGGCACGGGCGGGTGGGGCAGCCCTGGTGGGCTCCGTGGTCAGAGGTACTACAGGGAGGGCTTGAGGCCCCACCCTAAGCCAAGGCCATGGGAGGACCAGAACCTTCCACCCCAGGGAGGAGCTGCCCTACAGCCGGGCCGGACTTCTGGTGGAGCAGAGCAGCAACTACGTCAAGGTCAACGTCAGGCTGGTGCTGACCTTCCTGTGGAACGGAGAGGACAGCGCCCTGGTGAGATGTCCGCCCGCGCCCCTCCTGGCCTGGCTGGGTGGGGGCGGGCGCTGCCGGTGGGCTGGGGGTGGTTAGGGGCCTTTGTCAGGCCTACAAGGCTGGGGCTGCCCCTTCTTCACCCCCAGCTGGAGCTGGACCCCAAGTATGCCAACCAGACGTGCGGCCTCTGCGGGGACTTCAACGGGCTCCCGGCCTTCAACGAGTTCTACAGCCACAGTGCGTGCCAGCGGGGCAGGGGCGCTGACCAAAGGCCGGACCGCCCTGGGCGGGCTGGGGTTGGATGGGGGCTCGCCTGTGCTCCGGACGGAGGTGGTCTGTGGGGGCTCCGGGCGTGGACACCCTCCTTGGCACTGCCCCCTTCCTCGCACCCCCCAATGAACGCACCTCGTTTCTGCAGACACCAGGCTGACCCCTGTACAGTTCGGGAACCTGCAGAAGATGGACGGGCCCACTGAGCAGTGCCAGGACCCTCAGCCCTCCCCTGTCGACAGCTGCACAGATGAGGTGAGCACTTCCACGGGGCCTGGCCTGCCGCAGCCCCTGCTTCTCAGGGGACAGCCAGAGGGGGGACTCGGGGTTCCTGGGGGTGGGACCTGGGGTGACCAGGTCGGGGAGGGTCTCGTAGACCGGGGGCGGGGGGGCGGTCAAGGGCTCCCCTCCTGAGGTGCCACCTCCTCCCCCACTGCACCCATGTGGGCCACCCCATGCAGTGTGTGGGTCCATGTGCACGTGTGTACATACACTCCCCACAGTCCTGCCAAGAGTGGGGACCTCAAGGGGCCCTTCCAGTGCCCTGGGAGAGCCCCGACTTAGGGAGTGGCCTGGAAGCTCTGGGACCCTCCAAACCAGAAGAAACCCTGAGCCTAAAATCAGGACTTAGAGTGGCAGCCCACCCCGCGTCAGGCTGCGGGAGGGGACGGATGGGCACCTTGTCCCCTCGTAGGCGCTGCCTCCAGGGGTGGGGCCGCCCCTTCCTGGGAGCCCTGAGGGTGGGGTGGACAGGGTGTGGGTCACACTGTGGAGCCCAGCAGAGCTCTGTCCAGTGCTGGCTCGTTCAGTGACTGAGCAGCAGGGCCTGGGGTGGGGGTGGCAGGATGGACGGACAGGTGGCCGGCTGGCTGGAGGGCCCCACATGGAAGGAGGAGGCTGCTGTGTGGGCGAAGGCTCCAGGGCCGGGGTCCCCATGCAGCCCCTGTGCTCCCCAGGAGGGCGTCTGCCGCCGAACCCTGCTGGGCCCAGGCCTCTCGCCCTGCAACGTGCTGGTGGACCCGGAGGCCTACGTGGCCGCCTGCGCCCAGGACCTGTGCCGCTGCCCCAGCTGCCCGTGCGCCACGTTCGCCGAGTACTCCCGCCAGTGCGCCCACGCGGGGGGCTGGCCCCAGAGCTGGAGGGGCCCTGACCTCTGCCGTGAGTGGGCACGGGGCAGGGGAAGCCACTTGGGGACCCACAGAGAGAGAATGGGGAGCTGTGGCGAACACGCCAGGTGTAGGGGCCCAGGGGACACGGGAGGAGGCCCCCCCCGGGCACAGTGCCCTAAGCTCACTGGAGCCCAGGAGGCGGCCGGGCCCCCCATAAGCAGGGCCAAGGCTCCTGAGCCTGGGGGCTCTGGGCTGACTGTGGCTTCTGGGGACCCTTGGTGACACATGGATGGTGGAAGCGGCTTCCTGGGGACCAAACGCATCGCCCTTCCTGCAGCCCAGAGGTGCCCCCTGAACATGCAACACCAGGAGTGCGGGTCGGCCTGTGCGGACACCTGCTCCAACCCCCAGCGCTCCCAGCTCTGCGAGGACCACTGCGTGGACGGCTGCTTCTGCCCCCCAGGCAGGTCCCCCTGACCCTTCGGCTGGCCCGTCCCCGCCGCCCCCCAACACCCTGCCCAAGCATCAGCTGACCTGCTCACCCCTCCCCCACCTCCCCCAGGCACGGTGCTGGACGACGTCACCCACACGGGCTGCCTGCCGCTG
The DNA here is from genome assembly GCA_004026585.1 of Noctilio leporinus. Classification (NCBI taxonomy): domain Eukaryota; kingdom Metazoa; phylum Chordata; class Mammalia; order Chiroptera; family Noctilionidae; genus Noctilio; species Noctilio leporinus. The sequence goes on along the minus strand of PVIW01011833.1, from coordinate 6,351 downwards.
GGCCGGTGCCCCTGCACCCACGGCGGCCGCACCTACGCCCCAGGGGCCTCCTTCTCCACCCACTGCAGCGCCTGGTAGGACCCCCGCCCTGTCCCCTGCCCTGTGTGCTGCGGGGGTGGGCCTTCCGCCCCTGACCCAGCCGCTCTGCCCCTGCCCCTCAGCACCTGCTCCGGGGGGCTGTGGCAGTGCCGGGACCTCCCGTGCCCGGGCACCTGCTCCGTCCAGGGCGGCTCCCACATCGCCACCTACGACGGGAAGCTCTACGACCTGCACGGGGACTGCGGCTACGTCTTGTCTAAGGTGCGGCCAGGCCTGTGGCCCCCGCGGCCCCGGGCGGGTCTGCAGTGGCCACCAGAGCGGGGGGAGCCCCGCCGCCCCTCTCGGGTCCCGTCCCAAGGGGAAGTGCCCAGCTCACACTCCCGGGGGACCAGGGGGACCAGGCCCTGAGGGAAGCTGCCTGGGCTGACTGCGCATGCCAGAGGCCCCCAAGAGCCTCCATCCAGCCTGCATGGGTGTCCCGGGTGCACATGCACACACGTGAACACACATGTGCACACACATGCACACACATGTGCGTGAGCACACTTGGCCCCTCCCTGTCTTGCTCTTAGACGTGTGCAGACCAGGACTTCACGGTGCTGGCCGAGCTTCGGAAATGCGGCCTGACAGACAATGAGAACTGCCTCAAAGCTGTGACCCTGAGCCTGGCCCGAGGGGAGACGGTGAGGGTCCCGCTTCCGTCTGCTGTGGCAGGCGTGGGGGCAGAGGGGGGCAGGCGTGGGGGCAGAGGGGGGCAGAGGGGGGCAGGCATGGGGGCAGAGGGGGACAGGCGTGGGGGCAGAGGGGCAGGAAGCGGCCTCCAACTCCCTCCCTGGACCCCACAGGCCAGGGGAGCCACCCCAGGCTGCCCCGGGTCGGCCCAGGATGCAGGGGCTGCCCCCCACCCTGACCGCGACCTCCTCTCCCCCGCAGACCATCCGGATCCAGGCCAATGGCGGCGTGTCCATGAACTCCATCTACACTGAGCTGCCCGTGTCAGCAGGTGCGGGGCCCCGGGGACGTGGAGCAGGGCCCGGCCAGCGGGGCTGCCCTGAGCCTGCTGGCCCCTCACCTCGGCCGCTCCAGAGCCCCCAGGGCTGGTCTGCGCGGCAGGGGGGGTGGTGGAGGCTACGCCCCTCGGGGGTGTGAGTTCCTGCCCAGCTCCCAGAGCCCACGGACACGGGTCCGAGCCTGACCTGCTCCCCAGACTGTCCCAGGAACGGACGCCGGGGCGCTGGGGGCTGCGTGGCCTCCTGCAGCCTTGGCCTCCCCCTCCCCCACAGGCAACGTCACCCTGTTCAGACCCTCCAGCTTCTTCATCCTGGTGCACACGGGCCTCGGGCTGCAGCTGGAGGTGCAGCTGGTGCCCCTTATGCAGGTCTTCCTCAGGCTGGACCCCGCCTACCAAGGCCAGATGTGCGGTGAGGCTGGGAGTGGGCCCAGGGGGGCGGGGCCGGGGGGGAGGCAGGACTCAGGCCCCGGCTGCCAGCAGCGGCGGCCAGGGGAAGAGGACGGGGAGGCAGGGCCCCGGGGCACTTGGTGGCCCATCTGTCTGACCCGGGGCAGGCGAGGGGGTCAGGGGCCTGGGAGCATGGACAGCTGGCAGGTGGGAGAGGCCGCGGGGCGGGGGGCGCGGGGGCTGGGCTGGCGGCCTGCTGACCCCCCCGACCCCCCCCCCCCCCCCCCCCCCCCCGGGCCCCAGGCCTCTGCGGGAACTTCAACCGGAACCAGGCCGACGACTTCCGGACCCTCAGCGGCGTGGTGGAGGGCACGGCCGCCGCCTTCGCCAACACCTGGAAGACCCAGGCCGCCTGCCCCAACGTCAGGAACAGCTTCGAGGACCCCTGCTCCCTCAGCGTGGAGAACGGTACCCCCACCCCTGGGGGAGCCTCATGTCCCGCCCGGGGCTCGGGGTGGGTGGGGCCGGGGCACCCCCATACCGACGTGTGCGCAGGGTGGGGTGCCGGGGCCCCATCTCTGGGAAGAGTCTCTTGCTGCCCTGTGAGTGGCGCCCGCACGGCAGGTGGGGGAGCCCCGAAGCCAAGCCAGGGCCTGTGGGTGTGGAGCGGAGGCTGGGGCGCTGGGCCGGGCAGGGGCTGGCGAGCTGCTCCTGGTGACTGTGCCCATGTCCCGTCTGCTAGAGAACTATGCCCAGCACTGGTGCTCTCTGCTGACAGACCCCGCCGGCCCCTTCTCGGAGTGCCACTCCGTCCTCAGCCCTGCACCCTTCCACTCGGTGAGCCCTGACCGCCAGGGGCCCTGCTCCCAGGGTGGGGCGGATGCTGGAGCAGGACCTGCCCCCGGAGCTGTCACCCCCCGAGCCTCCGTTTGTGGGTTCCCCCGAAAGCGTTGGGACCTCACCCTTAAGGACACCAGTCCTGGTGGGCCGGGCCCACCCGAGGGACCGCGTCGTTGCCTACTCACGTCTGCAAAGACCTTATTGGCAGTAAGGTCACCTTACAGGCCGCAGGGGTTCCTTTGAGGGGACAAGATTCAACCCTCAACCGTTGGCTTCCAGGCGCAAAGCTCCAAAAAGCACATGACTCCACCCCCAGCCCTGTGTCTACACCAGGCAGACAGGCCCACCTCTGCCCCTCTGGGGAGTGGTGAACCCCCACGCCCACCTCGGGCAGCACGGCCAGTGCTGTGTGCGGAGTTCTCCGTGGACCCTGTCCTGGTCCTGCGGAGACCCCTCCCTGCAGACCCCTTTCTGCTCTGCCACCTCCCACCCCTACCAGCCCGGCCGGCAGGGGTCCCAGGAGGCCCGACAGGGAGGGGAAGGGCCCTGGTGGGCCCTGGTGGGCCCTGACACCCGGCGCCTCGTCCCCAGAACTGCCTGTTTGACACGTGCAACTGTGAGCAGAGCGAGGACTGTCTGTGCGCAGCCCTGTCCTCCTACGTCCGCGCCTGCGCCGCCAGGGGGGTGCTGCTCCGCGGCTGGAGGGCCGGCGTCTGCAGTGAGTGCCTCCCCGGGCGGGCAGTGCTGGGGACCCCAGGGCAGCCGCCCCCACCCAGCGTCCTCAGCAGGAGCTCGGCACTGCCCCCTCCTGTCCAACCACGAACCCGGTGCCCTTCCCATTCCTGCGCCCAGAGGGGAAACTGAGTCGTAGGCCGCTTCAAGCCCCAGTCCAGCCACTGACCTTGGTGTCACCCCCACCTGCCCCCAGCCAAGTACATGAGCACCTGCCCCAAGTCCCAGAGCTACACCTATGTGGTGGACGGCTGCCAGCCCACCTGCCGGGCCCTGAGCCAGACAGACGTCACCTGCGGTGTCGCCTTCGTGCCAGTGGATGGCTGCACCTGCCCCCAGGGCACCTTCCTGGATGATGCGGGCAACTGCGTGTCTGCTGAGGCCTGTCCCTGCTACTTCCGTGGCTCCGTGGTAGCGCCCGGGGAGGTGGTGCATGACCAAGGCGTGGTGTGGTAAGGGCCCCTGCCCTCCCCGAGCCCGAAGGCTGTGCAGGGTGTCCCCGTGGGCCCGTCCCACGCTTAGGGGGATGGGGGAGGGACGCTCCCACCCACCCCGCAGCCCTTGGATAAAGAGGGGCCCCTCTGCAGACCCAGGAGGATGTTCTGAGGGTCCAGGGCCCACTTAGGGTGCTGAGCGGGTGGCGTGGCCTCTGGGGCATCCCGGGGTGCTCCCTGAACCCCGCCACATACACCCTGCCTGGCCCGAGGCAGTGCCTCCCGCCCTGGAGAGCCTTTGCAGAATGGGGCCTTCCCTGCCCCCCGGGAGTAGGGGCCAGCCCGGGGCCAGGCCTGCCCGCCGGGCCGGCTGGGGCAGCGGGCAGCAGCCCGGTCAGCCGTCCACCCGCCTCTTTCATAGCTCGTGCGCCAGTGGGAAGCTGAGCTGCCTGGGCACCATGGAGCAATCCAGCAGGGGTACAGCCTCCACGCCCGCCCCTGCCCCCCACGGGCCGCCCCCCAGCGGAGGCGGGAGGGGCTTCTGCTGGCCTGGGGTGGGGTCCTGCTGCGTGGCCGGCCCCCACCCCAGTGAGCCATCCCCCTGCAGGCTGCGTGGCCCCCATGGTCTACCTGGACTGCAGCAACGCCTCGGCGGGCGCGCATGGCTCCGAGTGCCTCCGCAGCTGCCACATGCTGGACGTGGACTGCGTGAGTCTGCCCGCAGGGTGGGCCCCTGGGTGTCCCCGGGCCGCAGCGGCGGACGGACACACCGCTGACCTGCACCCCCACCCACAGTTCAGCACCCACTGCGTGTCCGGCTGCGTCTGCCCCCCAGGGCTGGTGTCGGACGGGAGCGGGGGCTGCGTGCTGGAGGAGGACTGCCCCTGCCTGCACAACGAGGCCGCCTACAGGCCCGGGGACACCATCAGGGTTTCCTGCAACACGTGGTGGGTCCCAGGTCTCTCAGGCGGGGGGCTGTGGGGGCGCCGCTGACAGACGCCAGGGACAGGGTCTGGGGGTCCTCCGCGGGCGGCAGAGGGGAGCTGAGGGCGTGCGCCTCCCCCTGGCATGCCCCACTCATCCCATTTGTCCTCTGGAAGGCACCCCAGGGGCCCGGCCACCTCTGCCCAGCAGGGCTACGCCCCGGGGCTGCAGAAGCCGCCTCCTTTGACCCCTCATGACCAGCAGCACCTGGGTCTCATCTTTGTCCCCGTGGTGGCCCCCTGAGTAGGACGCCCCGCTCTGCCCCCTGCAGCACTTGCCGGAACCGAAGGTGGGAGTGCAGCCACCGGCTCTGCCTGGGCACCTGCGTGGCCTACGGGGACGGCCACTTCATCACGTTCGACGGGGAGCGGTACAGCTTCCAGGGCAGCTGCGAGTACACCCTGGCCCAGGTGCGCGGCCCGCCCGCCTGCCCTGTCCCACCCCAGCGGCCCGGGCTTTGGGCCTGACCTGCCTGCCGCCTCTCCCCACCCAGGACCACTGCGGAGGCGACAGCACCACCAACAGCACCTTCCAAATTGTCACCGAGAACATTCCCTGTGGGACCACGGGCGTCACGTGCTCCAAGGCCATCAAGATCTTCTTGGAGGTGAGGGGCAGCCAGGAAGCCGCTCCCACCCTCGGCAGCGACTGGCTCTCGCTGTCAGGGTCCCTAGCTCCGGGGCCCCTGGCCCTCCAGCTGTATCGTGACCTGCGGTGTTTGTCACAAGTGGCCACGGCCCCTTAAAATAGCGGAAACCTACTCTCTGGTAGTTCTGAGGCTGGGACTCCACCATCCAGGTGTGGCAGGGCTGTGCCCCTGCAGGGGCTCCAGGGAGGGTCCTGCCGGACCCCCACCCCTAGCTCCTTAGGGCACCTCAGGGCGTCACTCCTGGACTCGGGGCAGCTTCCCTCCAGTCTTTGCCTCTGTCCCACTCTGGTAGGGACACCCGCCATTGGGTGTAGGCCTCCCCCAAACCCAGGGTATCTGGAGACACTTTACCTAACACATCTGCAAAGATCCTTACTCCAGACAAGCGCACACACAGGTTTCCGGGGTCAGGACCGGATCTGTCTTTTGGGGGCCTCCATTACCTGGACACCCACCCCCAGTAGAGGGAGGTCGGAGCTCACAGGGCAGGCAGCAGAGCTGCTGGCTGGGGGTTGCTCCCCAAGGTCAGGTCGGGGGGAGCAGGAGTGGTGTGGGGTGAAGTACCAGATGGAGGAGCAGGGCTGCAGCTGGAGCGCCAGGCACTACTGGGGCGCCCGCCACCTCCCACCGTGCCCGAGGCCCCTCTGTTGGCCCCAGGCACCCGACTTCCCACGTGGTGTTCCGGTGCCCAGCACGCCCTGCCCAGCCTCTCACCAAGAGTTCTCCACCTCAAGTTGGCTGGTGCATCAGCAGCCCAAAGTGGGCCCCACCCTGGGCCACAGGGCGGACTCTGGCCCTTCAGCCCCCTCGCGTCCTTCCCTAGGGCTATGAGGTGATTCTCCACGAGGGCACCTACCAGGTGGTGCAGAGGGGCCCCGGCGGAGACCTGCCCTACAGGGTCCGGTACATGGGCACCCACCTGGCCATCGAGACCCGCCTTGGCCTGGTTGTGTCCTGGGACCGGAAGACCAGCGTGTTCATCCGGCTGAGCCAGGATTACAAGGTGAGGACAGGCAGGCTGCAGGATCCCTCAGGCAGGGACAGAGCCCCACTCACAGGCTGGGCCCTGGGGGACCCTCCGCAGCTGAAGTCTGGGGTCCTGAAAAGGGGTGTGTAGAAACCAAGCTGGCCAGGTGTGTGTCCCAGCGCACCAGTCACTCTGCTTCCTGGCCTCTGTGTAGCGGCCCACACCCGCTGGGCTAAGGTCCCATGGGGAAGCACGCACCTGCCCACCTGCCCGCCTGCCCACCTGCCCGCCTGCCCACCTGCCTACC